>CAJNIZ010029025.1:0-75710 GCA_905231905.1 Symbiodinium pilosum | reverse complement strand
TCCAGTAAACACGGCTCAAAAACCTAATTAAAAGACCGGAGAACCCTACATGTCTAGTTTAACCCGAAACTATGTGAAAAGATACCCTAAACCCTAAACCCTAAACCTCAAACCCTAAACATGGTAGATTCCATATTCTTGTCCGTAGGAGCGATCAGCAGCTGATGCTGATCGTGGAGCGCAAAGCCAGTGCGGATCCTATGACCTTCGGGAAGTAGTAGTAATAATAGGAACAGTAGTATAACAGCAGTAACAGCAGCAATAGTAGTAATAGTAGTTACAGTAGTAACAATATGGTTATAGCAGTAATAGTGGTAACAGAGGTAACAGTATAGTACTAGCAATGAGGGTAGTAATAGCGGGAGGTCAGACTGTGGAGTTTTTGGACATATGCGTACACAACTGTCCTTGATCCAAACCATGCTTGCCTTTATTCCCGGGGTGGGTTATATCTAAGTGAGAGTAGATTGGTAGACCGGAATTAAAGGCGCACGGACTTTCTAGTGCAAAACTTGCTCCCAGATTGCAGCGCTGTGGGGTTTGGGCTTGGGAGATTTGATTTGAGGCATGTTTTCTGCGTATTGCAGACAGGATTCATGGCTTCGGGCTGAGAAAGATTTAGCTTCGGGCTTTAGGCTTTAGAGTTTGGATTCAGGCTTGAGGAAGAGTGACAGTACGTAATTTTGTTCACAGTCTTGGGCTGCGCAGGGGTCAGGGAAGGTTGTAGCAGCCCCTTTCGCAGCTACTGTGCCCAAATATGCAATAATTACTTATTCCTGGGTGATGAGGGTTGTTGATGGAAAGTGGAGGTGATTTAGTCTTCAGCCTATGTGAGACCAGGCATCTCGTTGTAGCTGAAAATCTATAGCCTTTAATTTTAGTGGAAGACATGTTCGTACTGTAGGTCAAGGCGGGCCATGTATTGTACAAGCAAAATCAGAAAGACGGGTGCCATGTACGGGGAATGTTTGTTTCAATTCTGCCCAGTCAAGCCCCCTACACACATGCATGCTCGCCATCACAGAGTTATGCAGCACTGAAGCGTCACATTTTTCTGCTCAAAGCGTTTTCAAGTTTGTTGTGCTCTGGTTGTGGTTTCTCCGCAGCGGAGGTCCTAGAAATGTATCGGGAACAGGACGGGATTCTGGGGGATTGCTTATCCTAAACCTTCGGGAGCATGGAAGGGAGGATTTGTGAAACGATAAGGTGGTAACTACCGCTTCGTGTTCGTGAACTCATCGCCGATCGGCTTAGCGCACCACGCTGCCTGACTGCATTCAGGGTTCGGGGTGTAGGGTGGGCTGCGCTTGGGACTTGACATTCTGTTCATTGAGCAGCTGAACTCAAAGTGGTTAAGATTCAGGGGTCCCATAGATTTGGGCATATACTTGACGATATCCGAGACGTACAGTGTGGGAGGGCTGAGGCTTGTACGTCAAACGCTCCGTTTACACAGATTCTCAGCGATTTGTGCTTAATCCGACCCTGTGTATGGACTGTGAGCCTTGTGACCTTGAGGGTTTAGAGTTTAGGGTTCAGGCTTAAGGGTCTAGGCCGGCATGAAAGGGACCTTCCAGGTAATGGGGGGGGGGCCGCCTTCAGTGGGCCATAGTACTTATAGAGAGGTGATAGCGGCACTAGCTTCGCAAAATACAGGGGCCCCAATGCAGACCCCAAATATGTACTCCTGGTTACTGGGACCCCCGCAAGGTACTCCTAATTTTGAGAACCCCCCTACATGGGGTTGAAGAGTGTGGTTGGGCTCAAGCTGAAAACAAGCATACTCCGATTTCGGAAGCAGGAACTCAGCTACAATCCTTGGCAGAGATATGATAGGGGTGTGGGGTTTAAACCCAAGACCTACTGATTACTATTGCAAATACTAGTACAATTTCCTCGATTTCCCCAAGCGCTACCGAGGCCACAGATGCTGGCAAACCTCCGAAGATTCGCTACCGCACGGTGCGGTACTTAAGTCTTCTGTTTTGAGGGTGTTGGGTTTAGGCCTTCATGCGTACGGCGGAGAGTTTAGGGCTTAGGTATTCAGAGTTGAGGTTTAGATTCGGGACTTGGGAATGTAGGTTGCAAATTGGCGGTATCCATGAGATGCTATACTTTGTCAAAGCACCCATGCTTCTGCGTTCATTTTCCTTCGTGAAGCTCTTGATCTGCTCGAGCGCGCATGTCTCGGTAGCGTTCACGCTGATCTAGGGGAATGTGTTCCGTCAGCATGGTTGTAATCGGACGGTTCAGTCGATACCAATACTTATGCGATGTTCAGCGGTATCGGTATTGCAAGTAGTGCGGACCTTCGGTTCAGTTCGGTATCAATACGTGCCCCGCCCTCACCCCCTCCACACCCCTCCACCATCCTCCTCCACCCTGAGAAAATGGTGGCAGAGGGGTGGGGGCGGAGAGGGGGTGGGAGTTGCGATATTCTGCGGTACGGACCGGTTCGGTTCTGCCATTACGTGCCTCTTGCTAACGGTTGGCGATACATTGCGGTATGCGATTAAAGTATTGTTGAAACAGCCATGGTCAGGGTCACCGGGGATGGCTAGCACTTGTATGTGGGGTTTCCCAAAATTGGGGATGCCATTTTGGGGGTCATATGGATTAAACTAGCATTTGGGGTCTATATTGCGGTCCCCTTTTTTTGGGAAACTACCATGCCCTTCCTGTCACCATGCCTGGGGGAGGGTAGCGTCTGAGCCTTTGCCAGGCACTGGAATTCGAGGATGTGCCATCCGCGAGGGCTGAAGATGAAGGTTTCTGGATGATGCTGGTGGCCGCCTCATCTTGTGCCTCAGGTTTAGGGTTCAGGCGCAGAGATGAGTAGGTTTTCAGAAGTCTGGATTTGGAGAAAGGAAGTCTAGCGTTGGGAATCCGGAGGTTTAAGTTCTTCTCGTGCTTTGAAGGCTTATAGTCCCCCTTAAGTAGATAGAATATGGGATATATGGGGATCTTATTACAATCTACCCAAAGCCATATTCTATCTACTTAAGGGGGACTATAGAGCTTGGGCTTTTGGGGGTCAAGGCCTTGTCGGCTCCGAGGCGCGAGGTTTCCTACAGCAGGTGAGGCTGGCCTGAAGTTCAACTAGGTAACCCAGTGATACCTTAGGTGGACCCCCCACCCAGTAATAGTGACTATAAGGGATAGTAAGGATTATGTTGGGGTCCTATTATATTCCTATTATACCACTCCACCCTTACAGGGTGGGGGGTCCTCCTAAGTGATACCCTTTTCCTTTTTTTTTTTATTTTGGGGTCTCCTTATTCAAGCCGAATAGTAGGAAAAAGGGTACCCTTTTTTAAGGTGGTTACTGGGGAACCTAGTTAATTTCTAAGGTTAAAGTTGCATGGCTTGAGGCACATGGGGCGGGTCATGATAGATAGTGTTCGGTTCTCACCTTGCATGCAAAGATTCTTTAGCCCCATTATAGTAGTTTCCATGTTATCTTCCATTATCCCTATATAACCCCTATATATACCCTATATAACCCCTATGCTGGTTGGCCTGTCGGGTGCTTCAAGCTTCCCCCTCTGTGCCTTTGGCATTTTCAAGCTTGATGAAAGTTTCTTTTCAGAGGGTTACTGGCTAGCCCACCCGCATTTTGCAAATTTAAACATTAAGGGTCTTGGCACCTGGTTTGGCAGGTTTTTTTGCATCTAAGACATGAAGATAAGGACACAGATAGGGCTTAAGAGTTAGGTTGGGAGCTAAGTCTGAGTGCGTGTTGTTTATTATAGGGCCTCGAGCATTATGTATGCAGGGCTCCGCCATCAGGTTTAGTTTTTAGCTCTTGCAGCCAAACTTCTAGGTAAGAGAAGCAGGATGACTGTGGCTATGGTGGGAGCTTAGGTGTGAACCTGAGCTTCAAACGTCAGTATGGCCATGCCCCTTTCTTTGTTTGTCCTGTCCACATATTCATTTCAAATCCTCTGAAAAAAGGCAATCAACCATGGAATTTAGCGCTTGAATTGGGTATTCGGAACCCACTAGCCAAGGGCACAAAACCTCGAGGGCGCAAACTTAAAGCCGACCACAGCCATCAGGTTGTTACTGCTGTGCAGCCCACCAATGAAGGGCTGGCACTTTATGACAAGCGACCCAGCTGCAAGAGATGCAGACTTGAGGGTAGCTTGTACTCAATGGAGGAATGGATCTCCATAGTAGCTCTCGTAGAATCTCCATTAATTATAGGAGCTCCTATAGATTTCGCAATTAGGCAGGAAGTTCCGTTTGCTTTGCCAAATCTTCAAAACCACTAGCAACCAGCAAGCTAAGCCTAAACCTTATGTGTCCCTGTAAGCCTCCAATACCCATTTCACTTTACACCTTGTTTTCCATCCTATCTGCCTGCAAGAAGATAGGCTTGGGGGTTCTGTTTGGTGGTTGAGGCTTCAAGGTGTAGGCTTTAGGCTTTAGGCTTTCGGGCAAATAGTCCAATCTAGGTGCCACTTGTGGACTTCAGGGCACCGGCAAAGCCCCATGGCTTTGGGTTTTGGTCCTTGCTCTTGCTATCTTAAGTGCTGAGCCTCAGCTAAGGGTTTGCAACGCGCCTTGCAAAGAACAAAACAGTTGGGTTTGAGCCCGAATCTCATTGCACAATCTCCGCGGGTGACCGCCAATCATTGAGCCAGAAGAAGGCAACAATGAACTCCTTTCAGGGGCGGCTGCCTCATGACCCTGCACTACGGATTCATATTCATAGGTAGCCCGCACGGCACGCAATCAGAAGCATCCTTGCTGCCGAACCCCTGCAAAAAAAAACTACACCTGGGTCATTCGTTGAGAAGATGTTTGATTTGATAATTATACTGAAGCCCACAAGAAAACATAATTATGTAAGTTTTGGTCGCATCCAAAGAAGCTTCCAGCTAAACTCGACATAAGTGGGTGGTTGTCAAAATTATGGTCCCCTTTTTGGGTACCCTAAATATTAGGGGCCGTATTATAAGAGGGACCCAAAAAGGGAACATAATTTTGACTACCAGCCAAGTCCAGGCTCATGCCATGGCTGGGAGGTGCACCACTGGAGCATGCCACCCGGCCTGTCCGTTCGTGGGGCTCGAGGGTTTATGGCATTTTGGGCTTAGGGGGGTTGGGGTTAAAGGTTTTAGGATTTCTGGCTTTGGGTTTTAAGGTTTAGGGTCTAGAGTTTGGGGATTGCGGGATTTAGGACTTGTAGGATTAGGGTTGAGGGTCTAGGGGTTGATGGCTTGAGGATTTTTGACGCATAGGTCCTACGCATGGTGGGTGTTTTCTGGAGGGTCACGTCTACTTTGTGGGTGTGGACGAGGAATCTTTGGGTTCCGTTGGATCTTATATTATAAAATTATAAGGTCGTCAGGGCTCACAAATGGGTGCATCTATGGGGCTCACCTGGTTTATTGGGGCTATGAGGCTGGAAAGGACTTTTGTAATACTAGGGATCATCAAACTTTGTAAGCAGTTGCACTTCGGCCAGAACTTGTGAACCATGACCTTCAACCCTCAGTCAGTTCTAAGAGGCAGATGAAGGGCAAGATCTTCAGGTGCGCTATTGTCAGAAAGACCTCGGCTTCCAAATGTCATGTAACAATTAGTACCCAAACTCCTAAATAGTAGAGGAAGCTCAAGCAACCCAGAGGTCAAGGCATCCATGGTCAAGGTTTGATGACCCGAAACCTCGTAAACAAAGCATGTTGGACTTTCAGCCCTTTTCTTGTATTTGGATCCGTGTAGGGCGGCTCTGCCGTCATGCCGCAACTGGGGGTGCAGCAATGCAAAGGGTTTCGGCCTAGGACTTCCGAGACTTTTGAGGGCCTGCCACCCTGCATATCTTAGATATCGTCGTTTGAAACCAAAAGCCCTACAGCCCTGAGCCATGGACAGGTTAAAACTAGAAACATGGCCCCCAGATAGGACAGACCCTCTAAGAACCTTTACATAAACTTTTGAAGGCGTCCATTTAGAAAAAAAATGTCCTATGTGGGCCCGTAGCCTCGGAATCGAATTGTAGCAAAAGCAGCCCAGATCCTCTGCACAGCCTCGCCTTCAACTGCAGCAACAGCCGAGTGGCGATCCCCACAATGCACCATGGCTCTTGACATAGCAATGTGGAAAACTGAGCTTACGGACTTGGCTGGGTACGAGATCTTAGTAAGGAATGTCAAAGACGTGTTTTCGAGAGTATCCAACGGTCCGAGGCATCTTACATAAAAACAAGGCCGAGGGCCCATGTTCATATGAGGACCCCCAATTTTTGTTTGAAACCCCCTCGTGCCTGTGTCTCAGCAGTTGACTCAGTTGACCCAACAGCCTGCGGAGCTGATGTTGAGGGCTGAGGGGTTAAAGGCTTACCAGCTCACGTGAAAGAGCTTTGGACCAAATAACTTATCCCCTCAATATTGCTGGTGCGTAGAAAGCGGAGTGAATGTAGACACTAGTCTAGGGGACTGGATAAGGATGTCAGTAGAGTCTGCCCCCTTTTTAAACACGGGCACGATTAAGTTAGTTCTACCCTGGGCACGTTAGGGATTTTTTCACTTTGGGGGGGCATGGGTGTCCTTCTATAACTGCAAAAGCAACCTTTTTCTCTTTTTTCGTGTGGACTTGCCAACCTGGCTGCGGTCATGACCTTGCAGTTCCGCGAGCAATCGACTGTCCCGGATCACCCTAAACCCAAAAATAAATCCTGAACCGAAAGCCGTGTTCTCCTTCAAGTTTCCTCTCCATCATCCAGGAAGCCAGTAGTCCATGCTGGTCGTTTTGAGGTAACAAATTTCCATCAAAACAGCTTGCTGAAACACAACGCACCTGCCTCGAATATGTCTCAGATGTGTGTTTTTGTCTTGTATGTTCCGTGACAAAGAACCTGAACATGCGACTCCCTAAGCCTGGGGGAGCAAATTAGGAGGAGTAGAGACCTCCATGCAGACTTGCAACGATCTTTCAGGGGCCTCAATCAGCAACAGAGAGCGATACATTTCGATGAAGAGCGATGCTCTCGAGGAATGCGAGCTATAGTCTAAGTTCCGCAAAGGAGGGCTACATAAAGGGGATACTAGGAGTTTAGACCCACGTCTCATGTTTGGTTTCTTAGCAGAAGGCAAAGAAGCTAAAGATTATTCAGCCGATTCGTTCTTGGGATGCTCCGGGAGACCCCAATATACTACAAAATTGGGGGTACTTTTCTGGTGGTCCCTATAACAAGGATGATGGTATTTTCGGGGCTATATTAGGGTCCCCTCATTTTGGGAAACGCCCACATGGGTCCCCTTATTTTGGGAAACGCCCACATGGGTCCCCTTATTTTGGGAAACTCCCACGTGGGTCCCCTTATTTTGGGAAACTCCCACATGGGTCCCCTGATTTTGGGAAACGCCCACATGGAGGGTTGGGAGCTGGCAATCCATCAGGCGCGGAGACGGATGGCTGGCGGTATCTGACCTTCACTCTGCGCGTGCTTCTCCTTGAGGCCACACGGTTTAGGGTTTAGGGTTTAGGGGTACCTACTATAATGGAGAATCAAATTCAAAAGAAAATGGAAAATGAAATGGAAACTGGGATTATATAGGGGATTATGGGGACTAGGGTTTCCCAAAATTAGGGGTACTCTTTTGGGTTCCCTATAATCAGGATCATAATATATCAGGGTCTATATAGGGGTCCCTATTTTGAGACACTACCAAGTGCTCCGGTGCTTGAGGGGGTTTGGGCTTCGGCCCTGTAGAGGAGTCCTACAAGGAAATTAGGACGCACGCCAGACATTACAAGAGTACCTTAGCTGGGGCTCGAAAAATGCTTAGGCTCCAAAAAGGGAAGTGAAACAACAACTTTTAGTTTGGGACGCTCGTAGACTTGACAGGAGTAGGGTTCATGTCCCCTTCAAGAAATGGGTCCCCAAAGAGCATATCATATGCTGAACCGTTTGGTCCCACTTTCATTCTTGCAGCTGCCGCCTAGCACCGGCTGCAGGCGCCTACACAAGTACTAAGATTACTCCCTAGCAGCCCCTATATAAGGCCAAGAATACGCCCAAAACCTGACTCTGATAATTCATGCTCCCACATTACCGGCTCCAGGCCAGCTTTCCCGAACATTATCACTACTATTTGCCTAAGAACCCTTAAGAAATAGAATATAGCCATCCCGATATTACCATTATAAGGAAGATTTTTTGGGTTGTTCTTATTAAGCAAATGGTAGACCAAACTCACTTCACGCCAACTTAAAGGTAGGGTGAGCGCTCGGGACATGGGCCCCTGTGATGCCACACACCCCAAGGTTGAGAAGCTGTTGCTTTGCTGTCCCGACCGTGCGTGCTGACGTAGGCTCCCTCCCCACAACTACGGTATATCAACTAGAATCACTTTCAACTGACATCTGAATCTACAATGTAACTTCATGCTGCTTTCCTGCTCTACGAAACCAGAAGACCCCTACACCACTGAATCAAAGGTGAGATTGTAGAAGACTTATAATTCTCTAGTCCCATGTTCCTCTGAGATTGTAGAAGACATAGAGATGTCTAGTCTCATGCTCCTCGACTCTGGGGTACTGGACTCTCTCAGAACTTGGAAGTGCATCCCTCCTTGCAGCAGCTGTAGGTTGCTGGCTTCTCAACCTCCAAGGCACTGTTGGGCTACCTTGAGGGATCCTAAGGTTCCTAAACTGGGCTGCTGTTAAGTGAGTAAGTATGGAAACCCTATCATGTACTACATACCCATAATATGGTAAGTTAATCTAATCTCTCTAGCAGCAACCCACTAAATGCATGTTGCGAGGGTGTAAGGGGTAAGGTTGAAGGATGTTTCAGGGCTTGGGATGTTTAGGATCTGAGGTTCAGTTCATGGTCGAAGGTGCGGAGGCTGTGCCACTGGCGAGCTAAACGGGCTGCAAAAAGCGTAGTTATTCCAGGGTTGCTCTTGGTTTACTACAGGGCTTTTCATGAAAATCGATATGCAGACATCATGAAGGGAAGCGGAAGCGCTAAATGGGGGATGCTGCTGACGTTGTCTGCTTCGAGCGAAGGTTCTCAGGGACAATCGCGGCGATGATTTTCGTTCGAGCGTCTTGTGGTGCTCGCCACTACAGCTATTGGCAACAATGGCTGCTGTCTTTGCGGCCGCCAAGTGCAAGACGACTATCATCATCCTCTTAATCATAGGTTTTGTTGGTAATAGCAACAGACCAGGATAATGGTCCACATCCTGCACGGCAAATTAACAATCGTATTCAGGAAGCTGATTGGTATCTCGCTTTTAATCCATGTGAACCTTAGTCTAAACTCCTTAAAGGGGGTCAAATAAGGGATTACATAGGGGACTACTGTAGGGAATGTTAAGGGGATACTAGGAGTTTAGACTGTGGCTCGTGCGCTTATCGCATTATTTGTCTCACCTGGAGAACTCTGAAATATCTTCACTCTTCTGCCGGTGTTATCTCTTCCTCGTGAGGTTTCTACATGCACGGACACGGTTGGGCGCCCTAGCTTAACTCACTCATCATAAATAAATCCATTCGAGGGTAGGATTCCATATTCTCCGCCAACCCGCTTTTCTGTAATGGAGTCATTCGGATGGAGTGCTCAGTGTGTAAGCCTGGTACAGGCTATAACGTTGCAAGACCATTTCCAGTTCCCATCCATACGGCACAGTAATAGCTTGGACAGTCTGAGGGAGAGAGCTTTAATCATGCAGTTGCAGGGGGTTTGATGTGGAAAGGACGTGGAAGGGCTTTCCTATAAGGGGTTCCGGTCTTCGATTATGGCCCCCCCCCTTCCATGAAGTCTCCTGAAGATTTTCTTATGCAATCCCAATATAGCCCATTATAATATGGTAGATTCCATTTTCTTTTCCATTATCCCAATATAGCCCCAATATAACTATAACCCTAATACAAGCCTCATATAACACCAATAGAACCCATTATCAATCATCACAACCATCCAGGCGAAACTTCTGAAGTGGCAGCTGCGAGAGCAGATGTTGGCCTTTGCCGCCACAGCCTAGGGCTCAGAAGCTGGTGAGCGGTTGTTTTAAGGGTTTAGGGTTTAGGGTGTAGGGTTTAGGGTTGGTTGGGCTTCAGGGCTCATCATAAGGTTTAGGGATTTGTTAGACAGGGGGATACTATAGCCCATATGAATCTGACATAGCCCTAATATACGCCTAGGCTCCCCTTACGTAAGGCTTGCGTAAGGGTACCCACCCTGGAAATTGCCTTCACTGAACCTGGATGCGTTTTGCTGAGGATCTGGCCCAGGCGCGGTCGCTAACCGTGTCCGAGACACTTGCCAAGAAACTGATGGGATCAAGTTGTTTCGGGGTTTAGGTGTTTGAGGCATCGGACATGCTAAGCCAACCGGCAAAACATCATGTTTGGAAGGTATCACGGTTTTTGGGCTGAAGACCGCCAATATCTTGGGCTTCAGCTTTGGGTGAGTGCCAGCTGGTGGTCGAGATTGTGCGTTCTTCGTATACAGGATTATACTTCTTTTGAGGTATGTATGGTCATATGTTGGGCCACAGCTTGGGCAAACTTTCGTTCTTTTCATTACCATCATGACCGGGAACGGCTGCATCTTGCATGGTGCTGCTGCTATGAGCAAAACCGCTGGAACCAGTGATACAAGTGCTGGGCCTCCAGTGTCCATAGTGCCACTCCAAATGGGGATTTCCCAAAATAAGGGGAACCCAATATAGACCCCAATATACTATAGTCCATATTATTGGCACCCCCCAAAAAGGTACCCCTAATTTTGGGAAACTACCAAATATAGCTATGCATGTCATATGTGAGCTTCTTGGCCTCGACAGAACCTGGGTTTGGGAGGCATGCATCAAACTTCTCATATGGAGTATCGCTTGCACCGCGGAGAGGGCATGTGTCGAACCGCACTTCATACATCTGTTCAAAAGCACGTCTTGCTTTACAGAAGGAGTGTAGGTGCTCGCATGATCAACTCCCAAGGAAGCGCTTGCTGCGCTTGGGTCTCTCACAGCACCTGGGAACGCATCGTTAGCAAGGTATTTGATGGAGAGTCTTCTCAACTGGGAGCTGCTCCAAATTAGGGGTCTTGTTTTTGGGAAGGGCTTCAAGATGTTTCAAGGAATTGGCAGTATCCTTGTTTGAGAGAATCACGCAACTCATCATCATTTCAACCGGAGGACATAAGCGGAACATATCGATGTAGCATAGCAAAGCGGGGACTTGTTTCCAACTGCCCCAAACCCAAAAGACTGTGACTTCACACGCCAGTTGCATGCAGGCACCGTGAGCCCCAACTCTCGAGTTGTGCAGTTCTTTGGGGTGGGTTTGAGGTTCAGCGTATCATGGTCGGCCTATACATGTGAGCGAGAAGGCAAACACAGAAGGATCAGACACTTGTGATTCAGACAGGTTGAAAGGCTCTTGAAAGGGGGCTTATATCCCAAAGGAGACATTTATGGCAACCGTTTTCTGATATTGGCCAGATGAACCATAAATGGTCAGTAGGCCCAAGATAGACACACCACCTTGTAGCACTCATCGGTCCTTGGCATGCCTCATATTACCCTGAGCCCCGAGCTTCAACTTTAGTGGCCCCCACACTTGTTGTCAAAATGCTTGTCCCATTTTGGATACCTTGCATAGTAGGGACCGTCTATATAGCAGGGACTCAACACACGAAGCATAACTTTGATAAGCTAACATATAGGTGCTGGTTCTCACGGAGGCGTAAACCAATTTTGTTTAGAAGTTTCTTGTCCATTTGATTCTCCACTACTTTATCACTAAAGCCCCTTTGTCCCTATTATGTATGAATTCCTGGTAGGCCTTTGGGGTCATCATGCGCCAGCCTTAAATCTTGAAGCCCCAAGCCAGAAGTCCTTAAGTCTGACAGGGGCCCGTAGGCGCGGGGTCTGGGGTTTAGGGTTTAGGGTTTAAGGGTTTAGGGCTTGAGGGTTTAGGGTTTAGGATGATCTCCGTATACACTCGTGGATGGTTATGTTTCAATAGATGCCGGCTGTCCGCTCAGTGCGCAGGGGCGACGGATTCGGGATTCAGGAACAAGGCTAGCCTGCGAGCTTCTGTTGTAAGGGGGCTTTATCTACCCCAGCACCTATAATACAAGGACCCTGTAACTATGCTATGAAGTCCCAGGTTGAGGGGCTGGGGTAGCTAGAATCCACCCTAAACCCTAAACCCCCTCATGGGATTCAGGGGTTTAACTGATCCAAGGCTCTCCTTTGCGGCCGTGAAGGCCAGCGGCATTATCGAGGTTGAGGCGGTCAATGGTGATCAGGACCAGTGTATCATGGTATCTTATAGTAGATTACAGTATATTGTGGTATGTTATAGTATGTTGTGGTATACTAGAGGGTAATATAGGCCCATGATTAATAAACCCCCTCCCCTTAATAGGAAGTATGATAGGGCTCCTAATATTAAGGATCTTCTTCATGCGAACCTTCCTCTGCAGGGGTTGTTATCGGAGACTCCCGATTCTTCCTTCAATGATGGTTTTCGGAGGTTAGGGTAGTTCCTGCGCACGCAATGCTTGATTTCATCATTCCTTGCCCTGTGCCAAATCCTGCAGATTTTTAGGGGGTATAGGCTCCCAGTACTCCCCACTGCTCCCTAAACCATTGGGCCCAATACCAATATGGGGGTAGTAACAATTTGGCAAGTGCTGCCTCCATAAATCCATGAGCTCCATATCAGACACAACAACTGATTCTGGCAGGAGATTTTGGCTATAGCCAAGACCAAGTCCATGGAAGTGCTCACACAGGCCTTATGGGCTGCGGAGTGATGAGGGGGTTAGGGTCAACGATTTGGGTTCGATCTGTCTCAGGTTCAAGGTTTGGTGTAACGTCAAAACATCACAGACATGCGGCTGTGGCGGCATCTACTCCAGCAAGTACTGTAACCGCATGCAGGAAAGACTTGATTCCTCACGCTTGCCTGATAGCATTTGGGCAGGTGCTAAAGTGAACCCTCAAGCTTCCGTTTGTCAGGATCCACTGTTTGAGACTGGAGTCTGAGATTGCCATCTCTTTAAAACCTGATCTTACGCTATAACTTCAGTTTCGGATTTTCATGGCATGTTTAGAACTCTTCATTGCACCTTGTGTCAAGTATATGGGCCGCTTCCTTGGTGGAATCAAGGACCAGCTGACTGCGCCACATTCTTTTTGAGAAAGTGAGAGGTCCCCCCCTGGGTTTGCAGCACTCGAGTCGAGAATTTCTAGATTTCAGAAAGTATTCTTGGAAGCAAGCTTGTGGGGTTTCCCCACATGAGGGGTACCCTGGGGGGGTCCCTACCATGAGGATTATAGTAGTTGGGGGTCTATATTGTTGGGTTCTGTATGGAAACTTTCATAAATTCTGGTGGATACTGCACCGGTTAGGTGGGTGGCGGTCTCGCCGACTGAAGTGCAAGTGCCAGGGGATATGTGAGCTATAGTCAAACTCCTTCAAGGGGCTTATATACGGGATTATACACGGGACTACTATAGAGGTTATGAAGGGGTATACTCGGAATTTAGACCATGGCTCATGTGAGGAGTCAGGTTTGGAGTGCGTAGGAAGTGAGGAATTAGCACACGCCATTTTTTCTCAGGCCTCCAACAGCAGGTGCCTGAGTTTCCGTTTTGGGCTAACAAAAGTCGAGGTTTTGGCGCATACTTAGATAACGGCAAGCCCGAAGCTCTAAACCTCGGATAGTGTCATAGTGTCCCCATATTACGCGTATAGTCTACTGACGACTAGAATTTCGGATGGATTGTCATAGGATGGGGGGCGGCGTCCAAATCCCGAACCCTCAACCCCAAATCTTCTGAAGTCCTAGCCTCGACAGCAAACCCTAAACTATAGCCCCCCTTAAGTAGATAGAATATGGGGTACATGGGGATCTTATTATAATATGCCCAAAGCCATATTCTATCTACTTAAGGGGGACGATAAACTTCCACAGGCAATAACCTACTGGACGATCGTGCTTTGCGAGGCACAGAAAGCTGTGGCCGATGTCGAGGCAGCCATTGAAAGGAAGCCGCGGCCCTATGGCTTCGAGGATGCTGCTTGTCAGCATTGCTTTGTTCCGGTGCTGTTTCCATCTGATTTTCCATTATCCATATACAACCCAAATATATACCAGAATATATTAGAGTAGTTTCTAGTTTATTTTGCTTAGAATGCTTGCAGCTTGGGATCTCTAAAGGTTTTAAGATTTTACGGCTAGCTTCGCTTGTCAAGGTCTTTGTTCACAGCCACTTCTCGCCTCCCTCTATGCCTGAGAGGTTGAAAAGCCTCGGCCCCCAGTCCCCAGTACGAGCATTGATTCCACAGCCCTCTGGACTATATGATGCATTTTTTACTCTCAGGAACCCCCCCCCCCAACCAAGAATCAACCTTATATTGCCTGGCTTGTTATTAGGTTTCGGAGTTTGGGGTAAAGGGCTTAGGGTAGGGAGGTAAAGCCATCCCTCCTGACCCCTTACATACTTCAGCCCTCTAATGGTCCATACTGGTTCCAAAGGTGATAGTGGGCATGATTAACTGCATATGAACTCTATACTCCGAGACCAAGCCCTGATCTCGTATACGACTGAGATTCCATGTAGTGTTTCATTTGTTTTCCATTTGAATCCCCGTTATGTGAGGATATTTAGCCCTAACATACACCTGCTAAGCATGGTTTAATACTTCAAGTATGCCAAAAAGCTGAGTCATTTGCTACCTTCCGTCACGGAGTGGATTAACCCGCAGCCCGAACACAGAACTGGCAACACGATGCCCAGGTCATAACCTCCACATAGTCCTTGTATATCCCTATAAAACCCCTACAAACCCCTCCACATCTGCCTATTAAACAATATGCATTTGGTAGTTCCCTTAAATGGGGCGGGGGCCAAAATAGACTCCAAATGCTACAATCCTTACTATGGGGACCCCCCAAAAAGGTACCCATGTGTTTGGTGGACCCCTAAACCCTAGATCCTAAACCTTGTACCCTAAATCCTACACCCTATATATCCTTATATATCCCTATATATCCCCTACACCCCTTTAAAGGACCCCATATGTATCCTGTTGCTCTTGCCCAGGCTTCTGTGCTGCCGCTGTTGGACCTGCAACAAGGGGCGGATGAAGCCCCTGCTGAGGAGATTGGGGGATTCTAGATTTGGGGGGTTTAAGGTTTAGGTCTTCCCAGAATTCGGAGTACCTTTTAAAGGAGGTTATAGCGGATGTAGCGGGGATATAAAGGTATATAGGGTTCAGGGATTAGGGTTTTGGGGTTTGCCAAAATTAGGGTTACTTTTTGGGGGTCTCATTATAAGGATCATCGTATGTTGGGATGTATATTGGGGTCCCATGTTTTTATGACGGCTACCATTGGGGTTCTGTGTAGCTGTTGTGGAACATTCAGACACAATCATTTTACGGATGTTTTTCTTGGGTTCCCTTAAGGCCCAAAGCTTTTGCGTTTAGGGGTTCAGATGTTGGGCCGAAGGTTAGGGTTTGGGAATTTGGGTGCTAGGGTACCTTGTCAGGATCATATCAGCTGGAGTCTAAACTTCCTGAAGGGGGTTCTATAGGGGATTATACAGGGGCTATTAAGAGGGAGACTAGGAGTTTAAACCATATAACATATCTTTTGATGAGGGATTCTTCTACCCTTCATAGGTTGGGCTTCATGGTTTGTATTCCAGATTGATTGTGGGTTTTGCCATCTGGGCATTTCCGAACATGCAGGCCTAGCTTCACAGCAACGATACTAGGGACCCCTGAAAAGGAGAATCACATAGTACATGAAGTTGAACAGGAAATGGGAACTGGGATCCATGCGCGGCTCTAAACCCTCTGCTTTCAACCTTATTCTTAAGTGAGGTACCTCGGGTGGCTCGTCAAGAGCGGTCGGCTGGCAACAGGAGAGGTAACCATCGAGGCGGAGGAGGCGCTCTACAGCCGGGAGATGCTCAACGCCTACTTCGCCCACCTGGAAACGGCCGACACGATCCGGAAGAAGCCTTTTCTGCCAGGCACCATCGGCCTCATTACGAGGTCTCTGGTCTCTTGCTTCCAGGACTCAGGGTTCCCAACTAGGTATATATTCCATTATTAACCTCATCCTGCTAGGTATCCATTTTCAACCTTATCTTGGCACCTTCCCGTTTTCAACTTTATCTTGTCAGCATTCAGGCCACATCAGCGGCACATCCGGGCCCTGGGGAAGACATGCCAGGAGAAACGAGCGATTGAAGGACAGGGCGTCAGCAAAGACTCCAAGGACGGAGTCTTGCAAAACCAGCCTCTCACAGCATCCCAGATCGCGGCAACCATGAAGGGCTTTGAGCGCAGGATGCACCAGCTGAAGAGGAAAATCGCAGGCCCTGGGACCAGACGAGCCAAGCAAGAACGTTAACTACATGAGGTTCAGGCTCGCCAGGCAGAATGCTGCCTATCTGGCCGCGAGATTCAGCCAGGAGACCTGCGAACGCGTGGGCGTCGCCCATGGATTGGTGCGGGTTTGAAACTAATAATGCTAGATAAGGTTCAAAAGGCTTTCCATCTTCTCGTTCAGGTTTTTTTCACCTTATTGTTTTGTATTTGTAGGTCCTCAACCGGAACCTGCTCCTCGACAGCGGGGAGGGGACCTTGGAGTACCTGCCCATCGGCATCAGCCCGCGGAAGACGGAAAAAGCGAAAAGGCTGAGGAGGCACTACATCGCAGGCAAAACGTCCTTGTCGCAAGATCTCCGCCAGCAGATGCTCAAGTTCCTGGAAGAGGACGGGCCAGCTCTCAACTGCTACCATGGCCCGGCAGACACCCGGCCAGAACTATCGCCCCCAGCTGTGGCGGGCGTGGGAGAAAAGTCCCTCTCCGGAATGCTTGAGACGGGAGTGTTCCGCAAACAAATTTCTGCTGTGGTCAAGTGCCGCACGACCGATATTAGGGCTGCCAGCGAGGATCACCTCATAGGTGATCCGACGGTGGTGGGCAGTCTGCGGAATAGCTGAAGTTTGGAGAATTTTGTGAACCTTTCTCCAGGTATTTCCTTGAAGCACTACCAGGTCACCGACTCAGGACGTTTGAGTCGCAAGCTTGGGAAGCTCATGGCCAAGACGCCGTAATTGTGTTGTTTTCAACCTCCTCCTTGGACATCCGCTTGATTATTTTCAACCTTATTCTAGGAATACCTGGGTCATTTCAACCTTGCTCTAAGCATTTTGAACCTTACTCTGGGCTGTTTGAACCTTGTTCTGGTTATTCTAGGCATTTTGCAACCTTTCTCATGCAAAATAGGCTTCAAGACTCTATGATTTCAAGTCCAAGGCCGAGGGACAGAGCAAGAAATGACTGGTGTGTACCTATCAATCCTGGAGCATTCTGGAGCAGGAAGCCGGAGAGCTTTCGAGCAGGAATTCTGGAGCAGGAAGCCGGAGAGCCACAAAGAGAGCGGAGACGGCTGCCGGTGCTTGTGACAAAAAGCGCTTTGCAGCCTTCAGTGGCCAACTGTCATGCTGCTGCTCTTGGACTTACACCACGGCAATTGAAGTTTAGTGGTTGACTTCCTTCTTCCAGATGAACTACGTGCTGCTCTGGCTAGTCGTCTGGGGTTGTAGCTTGTTTGTGCAGCTTCTGTGCTACGTAGCTTGGACCGGACGGTGCTTGCCGTGCCTGCCTTGAGCGATGCGCTTGTCTAAGTCCTAGCTCACATCTCTGGATTGCTGGTAAGGAACTTATTTTGAGTTACTATATTGGGGAAGCCCTATTATTTGCCCATATATACCCGTTAGTATAACTTAATTTAAGCTCCTCAATCGCAACCCAGATCTACAGCTGGAGGTTCTCAAGGGCAGGCAACGCACATGAGAAGCTCATGATCTGGCCACAGGGCCCGGCATGGTTCAGGGCTGCTTCAAAGTTCACAGGTAAATAAAAGTCCAATTATGAACTCTCTAAGCTAGATCACAGTTATAATTTCCTGATCGCTTCCGCACTTCCACCGACCCGTAAACCTCTAAATGGGTATCTTCTGCAGGTTCAGCTGTGCATGAGTAGTGACAGCCATTTTGCAAACTATGTGCAATCTGGAGTCATCGACATGCTCGTTGTGTACTGAAGCGCAGTGAGAGAAAGCTCAGATGCTCCAAGGTTGGAGCGTGAAGGTCCAAGGTAGTAGCGTAGTCTAAACAGAGGCACATCCAAACCTTGAAGCCCATACACCTCCGTGTGCCTTTTACCACCCTCCCCCCCCAAAAAAAACGAGCCAACATTTTCGCGCGCTTCAGAAGGATTGGGGTCTCCACCCCTTCTTCGAAAGATTGCTGAGGCTCAAAAAGATTTCTTGTGGGTATCTCAAGATGTGTGGTGTTTTCTAGGAATTCCGCGCTATGAGAAACAGCGTTTGTGTTTTGCAGGTGCAAGAGACCTGATACTACCTTCCCTCTCGTAATAACTTTCCGAATTCTACTAGGTAATAATAGTATGTTGGGGGGCTTTCATATAGGGGGATGTGGGGGTTTGAGTACTTGGGGAAGGTACTTAAGAGTTCAACTGCAAGATTGTCTGCATGAGCCTTGGGTTGGCCGACGGTGTAGGGTTTGGTTCAGGGTCGGTACATGGGGGCTTTTTCAAAACAAAGGCGCTCAGGGGACCGTAGGGTTTTGTTGTTTGAAGATTGGAAGTCCAGGGTCATGTTGAGAAACTCCCATATAAAAATTGTCTTGATTAATGCAACGGGGTTGTGATCTTTGAGCTGCAACCATGGGACATGTGTCCGTATTCGTATCCCGGAGAACTGTACTGAAGGCAAACGATGATTTGTGCACTTAGCTTACGTAGGTTGGAGAGGGGCTCCGTATCCGCCTGCCCCGTATCTCCTGAACGCCAGGTAGAACAAGAGCCTAAACTGGATTCTTAAGCCTGCAAAGGCCCAATATGGATCGAGCAAGCTACGACAAGGAGACTGCAACGCTCTACAGAAAAATGATTCCACTAAAACATGAGGTAGCCCACGAAGGGAAAACAGCTAGAACCCTAGCAAAGAAGGACCAGAACCGGCCCTGTCTTGCGTCCACTTTTGAAGGTATGGATTCCTTAATTATAAATGCTAGGGTAATAGGGACTTGGCGAGCCGTAGCCAGTAACGACCTTAAATCCAAACCCTCCGTTGGCATCTCTGTATGCTGCATGTACCCATGAAAATGACTATGTCACTTACGCCGCTGTGCAGGGAGCAGCGGAGCCCTGGACAGAAAGTTGGCATTCCCCTGCTGGTGCCTCGCCTAAATTAAACAAAACGAATCACGACTGAATCTAGGGCTCAGCGATTAGGAATTAGTGTTTAACGGATTAAAGTCTAGGGATTAGCGGGATAGGGGTGGGGGGGGCGGATATTTCATGTGTTGAGGTTTGCTGATGGGGTGTTCAGTCTTTGTTTCAGACAAAAGCTGGTCTAGTGAAGGTGCGACCTCGTTGCGAAACATAGTCCCAGTATCCGAGCCCTAATCACTAAACCGTGCGGAAAGCCAATGGGCTGGACCATTCCTGCTAAAGGAGGTACTGCAAACATATCCTAAAAAACAAAGCACAACTAAGCTGCAAATTGCAACTTGCGGTTCCGTAGCATTAGTTACCATCAGGTATTACATTTCTGCTGCGGGAGTCCATACGTAGCCTGAGCTCATCCGACAACTCACCAGTGCTGACAAACATCAATGACAAACATCAATTTGTTTTCCTCTTACACTCTAAACCCTAAACGAACCTTAAATCCTAAACCTTACCCCGTTGGTGCACATGTATCTGACCTCAAAACTTGAGCCCCGCGCAGCTGACGCGCCGTGTAGTCGGTTCTTATAGAAGTGTCGTTATATCTTGGGTCCGCTCAGGCGGGTCTTGCAGTAAGGATCCCAATGCTTTGGCTGCAAAGGGGGAGGCCCGCCTGTAGAGCTAGGGCGAAGAGCTTAAGAATTTCTGATGAGAGCTTCCTGGACATCAGAGGTAGATAAGAGCAACGGTCCAAAGCCCATATTATAAGCAATAGCCAACAGGGCAAATATTCTGAGCTTTCTAACCCGCATTGGTCTTTGGCACTGTGTGGCAGTCCACTTGTTGAGCTGCAATGGGGTCAACCTTCTGACAGCCGCTCCACCTCTAGGCCAGAATCAAGCCATCTCCTCTGCACCCAAACAGCTTTTTATGGACATCCAAGGAAGTCTTCCACAGCCCTTGAAACCTTAAACCCGAACAACCTCAGACAGTTGCTCGCCTTCAGAAGAAACCTTATCGTACACGATGGCAGTTTTCAACAGCAGTGGTTCCCCCTGCTATACTCCCAAACACATACTACTTAACTTATGGACCCCCCCCCCAAAAAAAAAAGTGCACCCAGTTTTGGAAAAGTTCCCAAATTCACGCAACGGCCCAGGTGCCCATCAACCTCCTAGCAATGCCGGAGCTCATATGAGAAGTTTCCCTTAAATTATCGTAGGTATGTCTACTACCGGAGGTGTGGCAGTTAATCGGCTGTAGCGCAAGAGTCAAGGTTTTAGGAAACCATCATCACTTTAGAGACTTGAGCGCAATCATCACTGTAAGCTCATCTCTTTGCAGCTTGCACGGTTCTTGCTACTGAGGTTTCCGCTGTTCTATGCTCATGATTCTATGCTCATGGTCACATTACTGTTGGCCTGCGAGATCAGCGTGCAAGTCTAGTGTTTGTCATTTGTTGTGCACAGGGTCCTTGTGGTGGGCGGATTTAGAGCTTTGGCGTGGGATTTGACGATTGGGTTTCAGATATCAGCCCAAACCCTTAAGACTCTGCCGTCTCCAGAAGCACGATGCCCCTAAACTCTTCCGATCTATAACCCCACATGGGAGTTTCCCAACATAGGGGGCCCCGTTATGGACCCTAGAACAGCATAGTCCTGATTATATAGGGGCCCCCAAAATGGGACCCCTGATTTTTGGAATTGGAAACCTCCCCATATTGTGTTCATTGGATACACTTGAGTGGCCACCATGATATCCAGAGTGCGGCATGCAGGGAGGGATTTCTGGTTGGCCGCTTGTGCATTCTGTTATTGTAGCGGTTTGTATTGGCCGTAGTATTCCATGATCATGACTATGACTGTTTTGACCATTGCTGCTACCGTTATTGATAATGTACCTACCGTGTTACGACGTTATTCTCAAGGCAGCATGCCAATTTCCCGGCTAGAGGGCTTGGAATTGGAAGCAAAAGCCCAGTCGCACAAGCGCGAAGCATAAGCTTTACGCAGGGAACCCTGAATCGCGTGGATTGTACTTTATGGGCGAACTGCATTGCAACGGCGACAAGTCTCGTACAGCTAGGGCAACCGCAGTGCCTCTTCAAGGTGCGTTCCCAACTTCTTTTGTCTCCCTAAGCCCTAAACCTAAAACTTCGCAGGAGAGCATTCAAGACCTGGAGGGCGCAATTCGAGCCCTGCGCCTTGCAGAGGACTGTCTTCGGAAGTCAGTCCAGGAAATTGGCCAGGGGCTAGAAAGCCATGGGGCTTTGGGACTAGCTTTTGAGTTTGGAAAGTAAAGGATGGCGACGGGGCCGAGGGTGTGTCCTGGGCTCGGCTTAGGGTTAATGGCTCTAGAATTTCTTCCCTGATCCCAAAACCATGAAACCCTGAATCTTGATTTTTCTAGAGTATATGGCCCTGAATCCTGAACCTTCAACCTTGAACCCTCAACCTCAAATCCTACAACCCTGAACGGCGACCCAATGTTCAGGAGCTCTGTGCCAAGCTCTGCTTCGTTGGCCAGGAACGTTGCAAGCTCCTTGAATGATTGGAAACCTGGAATCCGAAACTAGGGTTTAGGGTTACTGGTTCCTAGTAGGGAGTAAGGGAATTTGGTCCCTACATAATCCATATACAATATATTCCCTTATTCCCTACTAGGAATCAGTAAGTAAACCTCGAAGTGTTGCTATGAGCTTCAATGCCACTCCACCACGCCTAGCGGCAGACAATGTAAACCTCAAGAATTTCCAACATTGTCCCCTTGCAGTACTCCTTTTTGATTATAGCATAGTACCTATAGTACGTAGGCACAAAACTGATTCAAACATGTTATTCCCATCCACTGGCGCTTCATTGGCCCAACCCATTGGCAGTTCTCCGAAGGATGATCTTCGTGAGGCCATGGTATACACCGGTGACAGATTAGCCTTGTGCGGCTTGATGCTGTACTCCTAAGGCAAGGCTCCAGAAGATGTTAAACATGACCTATACATGGGATGGGAAGCTCGCATAGAGGTTGGTTGGGAACAACAATGCTTGTCTCCAGATATAGACCTAACGCTATAAGATGACCTTGCAGAACCGCTGAACTTGGGTTCCTTTCTCCGCCGGCAAAAATTGATTAAAGCTTGACATACGCAGAGTCTCACCTACCATGTTCATCTACTTGCACGGTGAGGGGAGCTCGGTATGATAATGGCTTGGAGCGTCTCTCTGACCTGTGCGAGAAGGGTCGACATACCCTACGACTATGTACTTCCTCCCATACCTAGCCTGCAATTTTACCATTGCAAAGTTGTTGGGTTTCGTTGTGTATTGCAACCTTGTAAACCTTGACCCTTAAAAGATCATTCGCCAGGCAGGAGGGCAAACCCCGATCCCTTTTGCAAAAACCCCATGTACGTAACACTTACGTACCTACAACCTAAGGACCTGCTACTATATACCCTTGACCCTTGACAGCGATCTTTGAGCTCCAGGTTCTCCAACTTTCTCCGGGTAGCTTTGCTTCAGCTCCTCGGACAGCTGCCCCGTGGGAAAAGGCTGTAGAAGGCATCGCCAAGCTATTTGTCATCACGATGGAAAACTCTGGGTAAGCAAATTGGACTTTGGTGACAGTTGTTTCTAAATAGTTCAGAAGGGCGGCCAATCGAATCTCCATACAACCCATTTTTTTTTATCTCAAAGGTTGCTAGCTCCTTGTCATGGGGACCTTCATAACTTATGGCATCCTTTTCGTTCCAAAATACCGTTAGCTCCTCCAACGGCACAATCCCCACATTTGAGAAATGATATGAAGACAAGTTGTTGGGGTCGTTCGGAGAAGGGATTAGGGCCTGCTCGTGTTGGTCTTGGTGCTGAAGCTATCGCAAGGAGTTAAATATTGGTCGTTATAAGGGCTCAAGGTGTTAAAGCTTGATTGCTTCCTTGGAAGCTTGGCTTTTACGCTTTGTGAGGATAAGGGTCTCCTTGGACACTTTCAATCCAGCGCTGCTTTCACTCAAGCTGATTAGGACGTTTCAGTCCGGCGACTATCGCAGCCATGCGTTGATTTCTAGAACAGAGCATTCTTCCGAGGTATAAGCTCAAAAAAGGCCCGGTGCCCTTGGCACACGTCCTTCAAACCTTGCAGTGCTTTTTCCCGGCCCAGATTTTTACATATCATCCAGCGCCTTCATTTCCCCTTCAAAAACCTATCCACAATGTGTATAGACCCTCACCCCGACATCTCAAACATCGCGGATACGCGGAGCGAGTTTTTTCAGGTTTCATTCGCGCCGTAAGGAGACGAGGCCTGTAGTTGGGTTGGCAACAACAAGAACCATGCTGCACCCAGGGCTGGATTCAAAAGCCTTCTCTCTACCTTCAGCCCCAACAAGTATTCCACTCAAAACTCGATCCTACAATATCAACCCATCAAGTCGAAACCGACATGTCCAAGCCTTAGCCCTGAAGCTCTAAGTCTTCAACCCAAGAAGCCTGGAAACCCCAAACCCAAAACCGCTAAGGCACGTCTTCACGGAGCTTATTCCGCTGCCCTTGGGCCCCATCGCTGAGAAGCCCCCGCTGAACCTTTCTGACCCCGCTCTCCAGCAGAGTTGGGGGAGTCTGATGGTTGATACTAGAGTTCTGCATGACCCTAGGTAACGTATACCTTAAGAAGCATGCGATTAGTCCTATTGTGGTCAGGTCATGCAAGGCTTTGTGTATCAACACTATCAACACTCATTTGAGGTTTGGCGTTTCAGATTTAGAGTCTAGGTTTCAGGATAACGAAGGAAGACCACATAGTTGCTACACCGGACTTCCAGGGATGAACAGGTTTCAGAACTCGGTCCTCAAAGCTTAAGGCTCCCATTTACAGCGCTTTCGACAAGGACACAATGTGTTGTTTTGGTTGTTGCGTGGCCTGGAAATTGGGCTTTTGAGTTGGGGTGCAGCAAGCAGTAAGATGTGAGCGTTCTAGGGCTTATAGACTAAACCCTCCTAAGCCCTAGAACTAGTAACGGACATAACTTACTGGTTCTTAGTAGGGATAAGGGAATATATTATATAGGGAGTATACAGGGATTGTATTTCCTTATACTCTACTAAGAACCAGTTAGATAAGGAGCGCACAAGGGCAGTGGCAGACGAGGTCAGAAACAGAAAACGTCTTTCTACCCCCAAGGCTAATCGCCTGATTCATCAGGGTTTAGGACTTAAGGTTTATAGGGTTTAGGAAATAGGGTTTTAGGGTTTGGAGCTCAGGGTGTAGGGTTTAAAAGCGTTACCCCCGACCCTCAAACAACAACTCTTCGACTATCATGTGACGGTTCCAGGGTCCTTGCTATGGGGGTTGGTCTCCACATAAACCTCCTTCAACGTAAACCCCTTGCACACCTCCTATAGACACCTGATAACGCTTTTATAGAATCCTGAGTCCCAAACCTTAAACCCCTTCCTTTTACTCAGGTTTGGGCGCCCAATGGCTTCGCTGGGCTGCACCCACAGTTGACGCGCGGCGGCCAGCTAGAATTGATGCAGGCCGGGGGCCGGTTTAGGCATTGGGTTCAGCGCTTAAGGAAAATTGTATGTGGGTTTTCCACAAGTTGTTAGTCTCTTTTAGGGAATTACACAAGAGCGGGTGCTTACCGGTAAGTGGGGTGTGGGATCCCGCAATGATTCCATATAATCCCTTAAAGTGGTTCCTAAATTCACTACACCACTTTCAGGGGCGTAGAACGGGGACATACAGGAGTTAGGGTTCAGGGCTTTGGTTTTGTGGGCTTTTGGGGGGTTGATCTGAGCTACAATGGGATGGGCCTACAAAAGCAGGCGTGAATATGCAGCGGCGGCATGGTAATGCTTTTAAACTCATAGGAGTGATGGACATTTATCAGTAGGCCCGGTTGGCAGTGCTTGGGCATATGATCCTGAATTAGGTTTAATTTTCCGAGGGCTTCCGAGATTATGGTGAAGCACCTCTTGGAGGCGACCTGCCTGCAGGTGTTGCTGCGCCTGTGCGAGCACTTTGTGTCGGCAAGCTGCGGGCTAAAGGACTGTGAGTTGACGGCTGAGGGCTTACTATAGAATTGATCCCCTCCCTAGAGGTTTTGCGGTTTAGGGTTCAGGGTTCAGGGCTCCCTGGTAGGGGGGTGTGCAAGGTTATTAGAGGGAGGGGCCTTTCGGTTGAGGTTGGAGTGTACGGGCCAGTGGGTTTACGGCTTGTGTGTTTTCAGCCTAGGACTTAGAGTAGCCCTTGGAAGGTAATCTCCACTCAGATTTAGCCCTCAGACACCATTTGCTGCAGTCTTGACACTGAAATTTGGCAGGTGGGCGGGAAGCTGTGCACACTGAGTTGGCCAGCCAGGGCCCGGCAAACAGAATGGGCGGCTGAATTTTTCCTAGGTGTACCCCTCTGGCTCTTTGTTTAAATGTGTACAAAGTCATTTAAGTTGAGAAAATTTCAGATTTCTGAGATAATGGGCCTAGAACTTTGCTGCGTCGCCCGCGGAACCTCCCTCCCTTCCTGAATCTTAAGCCCACAATGCCACGCGCAAAACTTGTATCTCCACCTATGCCCTATGTCCTAAAACACGACCAGTGGACACAGTTTTCTCGACCTCGCTTGCAAGTTCGGAACTGTTTTGAGGTCTCTCACTGTTTTGCATGGGGCTAGACGTATGTGCCCAAACCCCAGACCTCTAGAAATCTAGAGGGTCAGGGTGATAATGGTCCCAAGTTCTCCCCGAAGCCTTGAGAAGACCTACAATGCAATTTAGGGTTTAGGGTTTAGGGAGCTCAGGTTCGCCAATCTTGCTGGCATTGAAGCCGTCTGCAGATGAAGGTCTGCATACTGCGCACCATGCGGCCTTTTGAAGACCTGATGCTTTACAGGAGGCGTATGGCAGATTACCTTGATATCAACTACCTTCCTTTAGTGAGCTGCTAAAGTAACCCTAAACCCATAAACCCTAAACCCTAAACCCTAATCGTACCTTGAGCCTCAAGCTTCGGATGGCCTTGCGAAGGAGTCCAAATCCTTCGAAGGTGTGAAGATGGTCGTTTTGGGCGCCATGCCTTGTCGTGGTTACTTGAAGGGTCCAGATACCCAATAATTGGGTACTTGGGATTTGGGTGCTAGTAACCAGTAATTGTAGTACAGGTATTGGGGAAGTATGTGGTTATGTATTGGGTGCTTGGACCCTCTGAGCTAGGGTGCGACAAATTGAAGTCCAGGGCTTCGGCAGGGCGCGGCAGTTTCGCAGGGTGGTCATGGGGTCACTATTGCATCGGCTTGGTAGGGGCTTTCTGGTATAGGCTAGGCACAGGTGATACGTCATGCATGGAGTGTCTAAGACCCAGCCCTAAACCTTATACCCATGACCCTAAACCCTAAACCCAGGATTGTTCAGTTCACAGCATGGTTGATGTTGTCTTGCGTGTTCCCTAGAAGCCTGCGGGCATCGGTGACCTGACTGCCTTCAAGGTTGGGCCCCAAAATGCTACCATTACTTGCCACTTACATATTAATATCGTTATTGCAATGATCCCTTTTCTTATTAGTATTCTTATTATTGCTATTAGTGTTATTACTAATCATTACTATGTCCTTATCATTACTATTTCCACATGAGGAATCCAGACTGAAAAGCACTGAGTACGCTTGTTTGTGCCATCCACCCACATGCCGAGCAGACAACGTTTGGTTTACAAACTTGCAGGATCCCTGTTAACCCCAGCGCTATAGCTAGAAGCCCCAGAAACCACAAATCCAAATCAAACATTAACCGCATTGACCAACATAATCACTTTACAGCATTAATCAATATAATGATTTTCAAGAGATCGCTTATGATTTCAGAGGATAATGATTGCATTCAAACCCGGGGCCTTCATCCCTAAATGTTAAGCTTGGTAGGGCATCAGGTGCCATTGCTGCAATTGCGGACCGAGTTCTGCGCATCCGCACAGCAACTCAGATACCAAATGAGCTATAGTCTAAACGCCTAGTATCCCCCTTAGTGACCCCTTGAATACTCACCTATATAAGCCCTATATAACTTATATAACCCTCCTGGGGAATTTAGATTGTAGCTCAAGTGATTTGTAGCCTAAAGCCTAAAGCCTCAAGGACCAAGGCCAAAGTCCCAAGAAACTTGGAGGCGAAGGGTTTAGGGATTAGGGTCTTGGATGTAGGGTTCAGGTTTTGGGATTCAGGGCTTAGGATTGGGGATTCTGTGAGGAGCTCATTCTTGGTTTGAAATTGGCTGAGCCCTTAGCCGCAAAGCCTTCAATCCTATACCAAGCCTCGAATCTGAAAGCTTAATCTTAAACCCTAAACCCCCTCCTAAAACCTAGACCAGCTTTGGTCGGTCCACCTTGAAACAACACACTAGTGGAAGCCTAAACCTCGACCCGCATGCAAAGCAAATATACCAAACTGCCCAGAGAGCCCAATAAACCTTTAAGGAATAGACCTGAAATCAGATTATGGATCCTCATAATATTAAAGGTAAGGAATATACCTTGAATCAGATTAGGGGTCCTAATATTATTTGATGTATCTTCCTTACTCAAGGGGTATTGGGCCCTCTGGTGGGTGTGTCGCCTTTCTGAAGACCTCCTTGTGGACAATGCATTTGAAGCAGTCCTGATGCTACGATACATCCCTGTCATGCTTTGAAGCCAGCCGTCCGTCTCGAAAATCAAATCTCTATGCGGTAGTTTCTCCAAATCGGGGGAACCCAATATAGACCCCAAAATAGTACAATCATCATTATGGGAATCTTTACAAAGGTACTCCTAATTTACGAAATCCGTATGCCCAGCCTTAGCTTCATAGAGAAGACCCAACGTCCCAATGGCACATAGTATGTGGCTGGACTCTCGGACGGATCATTTCACAGAAACAGGGCGCAAGGACGACAAAGTCAAGACACGCAAAATTCGTACAGGCCTAAAAGCCAGCCACAAACCCTGCCCATCCCCAAACACCTCGAACAAACCTTGCTAACCCTTAAGCCCTTAGACCACACACCCTTGTACCCCTAGACTCCTAAGCCTCTTAGAAGCTACCTGCGCCCTGAATCCTTCAGAGACGGCACACCATCTGTCAATCTCTCAGTATGGCACCTTATACTACTGTTGGATAACTTCTAGGAAGCCTTAGGGGGGGATCTACTCTGTAAGCCGTGTATAAGCATAGTGTCCATTTCATTTGTTGTTCTTTTCCATTTGATTCTCCAGCTTTAGGATAATAACCCGCAACTCAAACCGTCTCATTATGTCCCCTGCGAGCCCCTTGAAGGGGACCATAAAGTAAGTCTAAGTACCTACAGTAGACCTAAACTGAACTTTTAGAGTGCCCTAAAGCCCTAAACCCTATAAGCCCCTAAACCCCACACCCCTAAACCCTATAAGCCCTTAGCCCCTAAACCCTTTAAGCTTTTTGGCTGCAGGTGATACCTGGCATCCCGAAGCCTCAAGGCGATGGGCCTATAGAGGCCTGACACCTAAACCTAAAACCCTACATGTTTAGGGTTTAGGGTTTGGGGTTTAGGGTTTAGGGTAGTTTCCCAAAATCAGGGAACCCCAATATAGACCCTCAAATACTATAATCCTTACTATTGGGACCTCCCAAAATGGTACCCCTAATTTTAGGAAACCCCCACATGGGGGGTTCCCAAAATTAGAGTTCCCTTCAGAGGGATTTTAGGGGATATCCAGGGTTTAGGCTTCCCAAAGTTAGGGGTTCGTTTATAGGGGAGATCTGGGGTTGAGGGTTTCCCAACATTTTAGGGGTACCTTTAAAGGAGTTCTGGGGGATAGCCTAAGGGGTTGGGGGCGGAGAATCACACCGAAAAGAACACGGTACATGACACGAGGACTGTGTGCGGGCGAAGAGTAGGCTAGGTAATCGTTCAGGATTGGGGCGGCTGTCTGTGTATTACATCAAGGGGTTTGTTGTTCCCCAAAAGGGGTCACCTTGTATGCCACAGATGATGTGAATCATGAGTCCTTGTTATTTCTGCAAAAAGGGATCACTGACTTGGGAAACCCTACATTTTGTTGAACAAGAGTTCAGTTGAGCGAGCGCTTGTTTCTGAGTAGGCAGCATGGAAGGTTTTCAAAATCTTTCCGCCTTAAGCCCAGGGTGGAGGGAACCCTAGGGGTATGGGGCTGCAAGGGGGTTATGGGGGGGTGCCTATCATGGATTCTGTAAGGCATATAGTCCCCCTTAAGTAGACGGAATATGGCTTTGGGTATATAATAAGATCACATACATTCCATATTCTATCTATTTAAGGGGGACTGTATTTTGAGAAACGCCCGCGTTGCACGGAGCAAGCTGAAGGCCCCTCTCCCTTTATCATAGTAGGTTATATTGGGGTCAAAAAGGGATAATGGAAAAGGAAATGAAAACTACTATAATGGGGTTATATAGGGGGTTAGGGTCTAGGGTTTTAGGGTTTAGCAAAAGTATGGTCAGCCCGGCCAGAATGATTAATGACACCTTGCATCGCCTAGACTGTGCCTATACTAGCACCTCTTTGCCAAGCCCTATGGCAGTCATTGAGGCTCCCGCAGTACAGCGATGTCTGACTCTCTGGTTTCTGCCGGGGCCACTATACGAAGCCCTAGCTCCTTAAATCCCAAAGTTTCTTAGATCCTTGGAAGCCTACCTCCCTGAACATTACACCCCTAAGCTGTACATCTCTAAATTCAACATCTCTGAAAACTAGCCCGTGTTGCTAAACACCTGAACCCATCCCACTCAAAACCTATCCCTTAACCTGAATCCCTAAACCCGAAAACCCCATCCTTGTGATCCCAAACTATTAGTTTCCATAAGTAAAGGAACGCCGATATAGATCAACTCCCCTTAATTATGATCATTATCATGGGGACCCCAAGAAGGGACTCCGTAAATTATGGAACAATAACACGGGTTCCTTTGGGAGGCGGAGGCCGAACCTGATCCGAGCACAGTCTCAGAGCTGCTGAACGGCGTGGGCTCGAAGAGCTGGAATCTGTTCCGCTAAAGGGGTTTGGGGTTGGTGGTTTGGGTTGCTAAAGGTTCAGGGGGTTTAGGGTTTAGGGTTTGCGGCTTGCGGTTTAGGTTATAGGGTTTGAAGTGTGGAGTACCTTAGACCCTAAAGGCCGTCAACTCCTCGACCCTGCTCAGATCCGTTCGGGGTTGTCTGGCTTGGGGTTGTTTGGCTAGGAGTTGTTTGGCTGGGGGCTGATTTTTCAGGGTCCCACATGCATATCTCTATCTATACACGTATATCTGTGTATACACCGGTCGCGCAATACAGTAGGACCCTGGCAAGGGCTACCAGTGTAGTTCCTCAGAGGGGCCTGTCTGGATACACAGTACTTTCTTCGTCAAAAGCTGAGTATATTCTTGGGCACACAACAAGAAGTCGCTACCCCTGGGAACTAGGAGTCTTTCAAAAAGGGGGCGTCGCTGATCAGTTTCCGTAAAATCTTTAACAGGAAGCGCTTGAAGACTCAGGTTTCAGAATTCGAGGCTTCTCGGGGACAATCATCGAAGGGCTTTCAGAAGTTTGTTTGTGCTCAGTTTGTTTTGGATGTAGGGGGCTGGGGGTGATCTGTTTGGTGGACTAAGACGGAGAATTCAAGGCGCAGGTGCAGGGTTTGAGTCTGTTCAGCGCAGTGGGACTCCCCCTGCACAACTCCGAAGTCAGTGGAACCACGAGATCTAATCTAATCCTGTGGACCTTATCTGGTTCCTCTGGTTCCTGATTAATTATGAGGGGTCTACACGTATGTACATATGTAAATATATATCTATAGATACACATATAGTATACATATATACATACACACCAATATATGTGTAGTACTGGTACTATTTGAAATCATGGCTCTGCACTCCTCATTTTGCTTTCGTACAACTGAAACCGAAAATCCTTGTCAAGCCATGCCGCAATTCTACCCATAATTTTTGCCTGCACTTCTGAAAGGAAGCCAGGATTCCCAAACACCTTAAGCAGAACTTGGCATATGACTACCCTAAATCCTAAAACTTAAACCCTAAGCCCCAAACCCTAAATCCTAACCCGTACAGCCCCTGCAAAGGAAGCCCTGCTTAACAAAATCCTTATATGAAGGAAGGCAATGGCCGTGGATCCCACGTCATTCCTCCGGCAATCTGAGACCATCGAGGCTACTGCGGATGCCTGAACAAATGCCAATACCTGGGCCCCAAAAGTATGTTGAATCATTGCCTTGTTGACTGTCCTTTGGTTTTTGCATACTTTTGCTGTCCAGGTAAGGTAGTGGACAAATGAAATGGGATCTGTGTTTTTCAACAGTGGGTTCTGGAGCTGTCGAAGCCTGAGTTTACTTTTCCTGCACACGCCTTGTATGATGTGCCCCAAACCTTGTTACAGTGATCTAGGCCCCTAAAGAATTGTTGGACGTTTCTGTGCGCGGGGGTTGCAGGAACCCCAAGATTCCCCAAAGCAATGGTTTAGGGTTTAAGGCTAAAGCAACAAACCGGCTTGGTCATTCTGGGGGTCATGGGGTTTATGCAGGGCTTTTTTAGCCCTAAAGCGCTGACACTCTAAACCCATGTCAGACGCTATGCGCGCCACCATTTTTGAGACTCATTTCTCCCAAGCCCACCGCTTGAGATTGAAACCCAAGCTACCAGGTCAAGTCCTTTGTCTTGTAGCTACTTTTATAGATACACCAGTGTTTCATACTGTGCCTACCCGGTTTCTGAGAAACCCTCAAGTCGCTCGACACTTCGCTGCGATCGGCAGTGGTTGTCGCAGGGGGGTTTAGGGCCTCGGCACGTGGCAAGCCTGATAAAGTCCTATGGTCCCCCTTAAGTAGATAGAATATGGAATTGCCACAAACCATAATATAAGGTCCCTATATACCCCATATTCTATCTACTTAAGGGGGACTATGGTTCGAACCCAGCTTCCGTTTGATTACCCATTTGCTTTTGAAGTTGATTCTCCATTATGCAATGTAGGGCTTGGGTTTACGCATTCTCGACCTGTAGATACCCCTAGAACTGATACTTTCATAAACCCTAAACCCTAAACCGCATAAGAACTTCCAACAAGGGGAGCCCCTGACTTGGAGAAACGCCTCGATGTGATGTCAACCGTCCCAGCCGCGAGCCACAAATTTTTGAAGAAAACTTGAAATCTGTAAGATTTGTTCAGTGAAATGCGTCCCTTTTAGGGATTGCGGTCTATATGACATCCCCTTTTTTACAGAGACCCCGCCCGTATGGGAGGTTTTCCAGATTGTCCATGGATAATCCTTCTCACGCACCCTGTCGTGATCCCCTTACAATCCCCATACAAAAGCAGGGAGCACAAATTTGAGAAACTCACAAAAAGTTGCACGACAAAACAGGTGGCCCTCTGTCGATCTCACGTGATGCCCGGGTCCATGTTTCTTCCCTCCCAACCTGTCTTGAGCTGAGAGGCCACTACGCCAGAAGTCAGCGTAGCTCGCACTGCCGTAGCGAGCTATTTTACAGAGGCCTGGATTTCCGAGCTCAGTACGGGGACAATCCCACCCTCTTCAGGGTTTTAAGTGAAAGTCCAAGCACCCAATAGTGAAGTACTTGGAATTTAGGCTGCAAAAGTTGTAGTAAGGTTTTTGAGAATAATGTAGTTATTTGGTACTTGGGCCCTTATGGGTAAGTTTTGGGAATTCTGGCGTTTTGTTCAGGGGCTGCAAGGTGTAATCGCTAGTAATCGGTTGGCCTGAACCATTGAAATCGGCCTTCTGGATAGTGAGCAACTTGACCGCACAGGAATTATATAGTGTCAAGAGTTGTTCAGATTCCCATAAGTTTCGGCAAAACGGTGTGTGTGTGTGTGTGCGAGAAACTTGTATTTTTTTTGCATGACTTGCTTCGCTCCGCTCTCATTTTGCAAAGACTCCTCCATGAAGCTTCAAATAGGTCCCTAGGACGCGGACCTGAGCAAAGCGTGTTATAGGCCGAACAGTTCCAAAATGTGGGTTGCACCATTTATTGGCTATCATTGGCAACATGTATAATATTTGGGTGGCCTTGGGAAAGACGGCAGTCGACAAGGTTCTCTTTTCAGGCACTATGATGAACTTCTCGTCAGTGTAGCCTCCTATGCGAAGTTAGTTTCCAGTCTGGTTTTCTTGGAGACGAGCTACCATCTGTATGTGTAGGTTCTGACAACATTGACTTCCGCTTGCGCCTGGAGGTCAAGAAGCACCTTGATGTACCAAGTGGAAAGGATCGCACGCTTTTCGTGCCGTGGGTGCATTAGATTAAGGTTTTGTGTCTGAAGGTGATGCTTGCATGAAGTTCAAACCCCCAACGTCCTAGCAAGGATAAGAGAACATCCAAACCTGAGCGGCGAAGCCTAAAGCCTAAACCCTAAACCCTAAATCCTGTCAGTCGTCAAGTTGGGCCCCAGAACATGGCATTCCCCCCTGTAATATGGGCCCTAAGTCCGTTCTTCAAAGAATGATTTAGAGTACCACAGAAAGGGACCATAGTTGACAACCTCCCGCATGCATGCTTTGGCATAATGAGATTCACAGGGGGTGTTGCAGTCTCCAAATTCATCTCTAAACCCTAAGCCCTGAAACCTTTCAGCCTTAAACTCTAAGCCCTTAAGCCCTAAACTCTAAATCCTTAAACCCTAGATTCTAAACCCTTGAACCCTAAACTCTAAATCCTTAAGCCCTAAACTCTAAATCCTTACGCCCTTAAGTCTGAATCCTAAAGCCCTAAACCCTCTGAGCTTCTGAAGACTGAGGACTGGGATCAGCACGGCTGGATGATGTGGGTGTCCAAGGAAGCAGGCCGATGCTCTTTTTTGCGTTGGTAAGGATTCATATTGACAATACTAGTAGTAGAAACAATTGTAGCAAACAACGGTAATACTGGTAGTAGAAATATCAATACTAATTACAACAATGAATATGGTAGTATTGATAGGTTTTAAGGTTTTTGTGTTTTTGTTGAGGGTTGGTTGGTGTATCAACGTTCCATAGGTTCTATGAGGTGTTTCAAGGTTTAGTTTGAGAGAGGGCGGCTAGCGGCGTTGGGGGCTAAGGGGTTGCAGGGGCTTAAGGTCTGCGGTTGAAAGCCTTCCTTAAGCCTCTGGGAGAAGTGGGCACAGGAATTTATGGCTTTTATGCCTACATGGACAGCAAGCATGTTATCCCTTGAACGCTTTTCTACGCCTACTGGCATGCAGTTTTTTGCTGTGCCCTTTTGTACACCACAGGAGGTCGGCTACGGAAGCAGCTATTCTCATGGTACAGGGCGGCCCACAGTTGACGGAAGACATCTGGCGCCATGTGGGTTGCCTACAGTGCGGTAAACCCGTAGGTGGGGCAGCTACTTTAAGGATCAGGGGAATGACCAGGGATACATGTAAGACTGCTAGCCATGTAACACAGCCAGCTTTCCCGCAATCTACTAGGCCTTGACCCTCCCAGGGGTGTTGCTAGACCTTGCTCATGTGAAACCCCTGGCCCGCAAACCCTACATCGGCTTAGGGTTTTAGGGTTTACGGACCCTTGGGCCTAAACCCTAAATCATCTGCATTGTGCCAGGTCTCAAGAAGTTCGTCCAGGCACGAAGTGGCATGAAGCTGAGCGATGAAGAGCTTTGTAGGATTCCTTCTCGAGTTTAATGGGGGCTTGGGCTTGGAGATTTGTCTTCGGTAGCTAAACTTCCAGACGTTTTTTTAAGTTTAGGCCTTCGGAGGCTTGATCGTTTTGATATAAGCCCCTGCCAGGGCCCCTTTAGCCCACACCCTTACTTCTACGATCCTTCCATGTTCTTCCTTAACCCCAAGCAGCCCTCTACTAAACGCCATGCCCCTACGCAACCGCAGAAGCCCTGTAATCCTCCTGGCTTCGCACCGTGTAAGTTTCAGCAGTCCCGTGCCCGCAGCCCTTAGCCATGTGATCGCTTTAAAGGGCGGACAGGAAATCTTTCTTTCTTCTAATTATAAGACTACGCGCATAGAGGGCATAACTAACCCTGGGGCTTCTAACGTGTGACTCTTCCAGAAAAGCCTACCCGAGAAGGTCTTTGCAGAACAACATTCTGAAGGGGGCAAGATTAGGCGTCAGCTCAGACAGAGCGACGGAACGATCCTGAGCCCAAAACCTTATCCTTAATCTGACACCTCTCAACCCCTGAATTCCAAACCCCACCTAACCCCTCGACCTCAAATTCTCCTCCCAAAGCCCTATGAGTCTATGACCCCTTGCAGGCCATTTGCGCCACCCATCTCCTGCAAGCTGGTGGAGACTGGGCTCAGCTTGCTGCAGGCAACGTCGGTCCTTTGAATGTTACAACAGAGCTTTAGGTGGCACAGTTTAGGGGGGTAGTACTTTATTTCGGGATACTATGGTACCCAACATTGGGGTTATATTGGGATAATGGAAAAGAAAATGGAAGCTACTATTTAGGGTTGGGGATTCAGGGTTTAGGTTTTAGGGTTTAGGCCCATTATTACCCAAATAATGAAGATACTATGGTACCCAATAATATAGGGTTTAGAGCCCTATAATGGAGAATCAAATGGAAAATGAAATGGAAACTGGGGTTATATAGTGGTTTTATTGGGGATATAGTATTTTATTTGGGGATACTATTGTATCCAATATAGAGTGAGATTATATCCCCCTTTGGGGTATAGTATCTTATATAAGGAATATACTCTTACTAGGTTCAACCCCCAAAAAACACTACTCAGGCTTACTGGGTAGTGTCAAGGTGGTTTTTCAGCGTAGGGTGCAGTTCTTGAGGTAATCGCCGTCACTAGAAAACGGTGCCTCTCTACTATTACATCAAATGTTTCCCTGATATACATATATATATAGAGTATCATCCTACGGCGGTGGGGGCTAGTTGGGGGCAGGGGAATATTGAAAGAATCGAACCACTGGGACCCCCAGTGCATATTCCTGTGACACCTCTGTACTGCCGCACTCTCATCAAGTTTTGGGTTTCGGTGGTTCAGGAGAAAAGCTTTCAGATTCAGAGATTGAAGTCTAGCGAAGCTGGGGTCCAGGGCTAGAGCTTCTCTCGTTGAGGGCTTCGAGGGCTTGGCAGGGTTTGTAGGGCTCAGTGATTTAAGGTAGGCCTTTTTAGTTGAGCGTCGGATCCATGGCATTTGGGCATGTAGGTTTTGGTTTGGTTTTAACTTTTAAGGGTCTTCGTGTATGTGTGCGGGAGTGTATGTGTGCGCGAGCCCTGCGATGTAGAGGCTTCATGCTCAGGGCTGAAGATCTTTGATAGGTTCTTATGAATATGACTATCATTGTTCTTCTTCTTATTGCTATTATAGGGGGGTGGAGGAGACTACGGGAAGGTGACAAGGAGCAGCTGTGGGGATGATGGGTGGCAGTGCTGATGCAATGCTGGAGCTTTTACAGTTGTAGTAGTGTAGTGGTTTTGCTTGCGATGGGCGGAGGTGGTGACGGTGTTGGTGAGGCTTCAGTGGGAAGAAGAGGTAGCATTAGCAGCAGTAGCAGCATTAGCAGCATTAGCAGCAGCAGCAGCAAGAATCTACTCAGCCGTTCTGTTCTGCTATGAACTCCAGGTAAATTTTGGCCCTGACTAGGCTGCAGTCTTCATCACTTGTCACGTGTGGGTCCTGTTGCCTTCTGCCAGGTGCAAATCCTTACTTAGTCGCCGCCTCAGAGTGCTGAAGTGTCCCGTCTGGGACTATGGGTTATACAGGGGTCTCTGGTGGTTTTGCGGGGTTATAGGGTAAATCGGGGAGATATACAACGCCACAACTCTACATATGAGAGTTTTGCAGCCTGATCCTTATACAATCCAAATTTGTAAGTCGCCTCCAAATCTGGGTTTGCAGCTAGGGGCCTGTAGGATTTCTGCATCATAGGGCTGTTCATGCACGAGGGCACTGAGCCCCGCTCACAACCCTCATCACATCTACAGTGACTGGCAGAATCCTTTCACCACTTAAGGTCCCAATCCCTAAGGTATAACTAGATTAAACCCTAAGCTCTTAACCCTAAAGCGCCTCGGTATAATGTTTGTGGGTTGGTGCAAAATTTAGAGTCTTGTTGCCTTAGGCCTGATGTCTCGGACCCTTGATTGGTTATATGTCTAGGTTTAGGGTTTAGGGGTCAGAGTTCTGAAATGCTGAAGCCCCACCGAAAGGCTGAAGCCATAGCCCAGGAAGACTGATGCTAGCATTTCTAGTCTGTTCGTGTTCGTTTGCTACAGTCAGACAGAGACGTTGCATGCTGCATGGGCTTGACGTGGCTGAGTGTGTCTTTGTGCATTCTAGTTTCCAATCCACATCAATCCACATTGTTCCGTTGAGGGGTTGAGGTCTTTGACATGACCACTCAGTTCTAGGTTTAGGGATTGAGATTCGGGCGAAAAGGGCGGGGGGCCATTTTGGACAGGGTACTCAATCACAGGGCCGGACTGCACCTTCCGTTGAAGGCTACTCTTCTTCTTGACAGAATATCAACCCCAGCCGCAATCCCTAAAACCCTAAGCCGAAACTACTAGAGGATTTTGGCTACCCAACCAAAACGAGGACCCCATTGTAGTTGTATGACAGGGTGCTTGTGGGTTGGCGTCACCATCCTCTACTACAAACCATGAATAAGTTTCAGGATTCACAGTTCGCAGACTTTGGGCTGACGGTTTTGCTAGGCTTTTCTTCAAGCACGGCGTTGTTTGCAAGGTTGTCATGACAATCCTAAAGCAATCTTCAAGGGGAAACCCTAAAATCCGCATATCCCAAACGTCCCTCAGGGACCCCCTTTTTGAGAGGCCTCTATTCAAGCCAGTTTCAGGAGAGGTGTGGTGCCAGCCGAGGAACTGCAAACCGTCCGAGCTCTAAGCCCCACACCAAACCTTCACCAAAGGGGAACCTCCGCGTATGGGGGTATACAGGGTAATACAGGGTCCTGAATGGGGCCTGATTACTTTAACTATACGGATTTAAGGGGGAGATGGAGCATCGATTGGAAAGGCAAACGGAAAACGTCAACTGGGATTATGTGGGAGTTGCATAAGGAGAATTATCAATATTATGGTCCAAGGTTCCTTCATTTCAAAAGAAACACTAGCGGTTACTTCCAGTTAACGTGGAGACTAGGGCGTACCCTTACTTAGAGTTTCGGCCTTGCCTTTACCCATGCTAACATGGAACCTCCGGGGCAGCAGTCTTGGTCGGGAGTCGGACCCTCTTTATCCAGTCTCTATTTCGGGAGAGGTCGAACCCTTCAAACCTAAAAGGGCAATTTTTGGACCTTGGGTGCCTTCATCATTTTTTGGGGGGTCTATGAAGCAACGTTGTAGTGCTCGGGGGCCCTAAACCTTGAACCAGTTCTTCATCACTGCAGTGCACCCTCGCTACTTCAAGGCTGCCGAGGAGTACAGTACAGGGTGTCGCAAGCTGAAGCAGGCGGCGAGCGACAAACAGCAGGAAAAGTCGTGCTCCAGCGTTCCGCGCTGCCAAGGCGCGCAGGCGCGCCTATCACGAGGCCATGCTCCAACCACCCAGCGCTTCTACAGCTTCCTCACCTGGTTCGGCAGAGCGTCGAAACCCATACAGGCAAAACACATACTAAACATAGACGTAGCCCTTCTGTCATCCTTGCACAACCCTCGTATGTCTCAGGTCCACACATGGCCCGAGTATCATTGCTTCTTGGACTGCAGCTAAACCTGGCTGCTGTTGGCCTTCGGCCTTAGCTGTCCGAACAGAACAGTGGTGTCGGCAGGGTGGGGTGGTGGCGGGGGTCGGGGCGGGGGGGGGCGCCTGCGGCCGCAGCGTCCAAACCTGGCGGGCGGTTGCTGCGGCGGCGGCAGTGGCGGTGGCGTCGGTGGCACTGTTTTTGCTCCTGTTTTCTTGGTGCTGCTGCTGATGCTGCCGCAGCTGCTCGGTGGTGGTGAAAAAGCAGCCATGCATGTATACTCCGAGCTATGCATCTGGTGTGCGATTGTCATACAGCACTCGTCACCATGATGGCAATGGTAGTGGTTGACAATTTGTGATGGTTTGGATTTGCAAGGTTTACTAATGAAATGCAGTGTGACGACCGAATTCTGTCGGTCTCAAAGCACCATCGCAAAGGCACGTGTGTGATTTGTGTTTCTTCTCCCCGGCATGCCTTCCTCTAAGGCTATCGCGACATTGTTTTCTATTGGAAGTACTTCCTGTGCACAGACCTCCGGGTCTTTCCGAAGTGCAAGGCACGCGTTTCGTTCTTTCAGACCGTACCCTAGGCATCGAGTCAGGGTGGAGAACGTGGGTAGGAAGATCCCAGGGGGGGCCTTGTGCAACTATTTGGACCTGCCTTCCAGACCTTGACGTCTAGGCCCATATTACACTGGGTGAGCCAGGTATATCCTTCGACCGTAAGCTGTCTGGAATCCGTTGCGTGATGTGCAGGGATGCAGAGACCAAAGACAATAAGCCTGGTTCATTTGTTCCATTTAATAATCAGAAGAAGCAACGAAGGAAAGTCTCACAAGTGTGTATCTTGAAGGAAGGTTTTGAGAAATATTTGGGTGGTAGGGGACGCGTGTTCTGAGATACAGCCTTTGATATGGCCTTTACTTCCTGAACTCTAAACCCCACGCCGCAATCTCAGGATGGTGCCTCCAACCAGAAACCTGTTCCCTGTCTACATGCAGCCTTTCGAGTATGCAATGATGTTTCGCGCTTGGTGGAAGTCCCAGAACAGCCTTTTAGTATGTGAGGTCTGCATGCGGGCTCCCTCTTGATGGAAACATACTGCAAGAATAAAGCCTTGAAATGCAGATTGCTTTGGATTTGCAGGTTACTTCATGTGTTGTTTCAAGAGTCCTTGCTTTGCCCAACTCCCTCTGAAACGGAAATGTTTCAGATTACATCGTGGTGGGTTTGCTGTACATTTTCTGCACCGTTGCCAGGAGCTGGCCCCACAGCTGGCGTACCTGAAGTGGCAGGTGGTCGACGAGCAGAATCTTTGCCCTCCAGAAAAAAAATGCCATCCCAGGCTGCCACGTAATTCCTAGTTTTGAGGCTCCGCTGCCCTCCTCCTGGCCCCACGCCCTATCATTTGGTAGCAGAGACGTTTTTAGAAATCTCACCATTTGAAATGCACTTGATGGTGGTAGCATTTGTTGCGCTGTTGCATTAATCCCACACAAACGTATCGGAGTTCTGCTTTTGTTTGTGACGTTGCAAAAATCAAAAGTGTCTTCCCTTAAGGTTGCATCTTACTGGGCATGCGCATATGGCATCAAATTCTACCCTAAGCCTGTGCTAGTTAGGCCCCCAACCCTAGGCCACCACGTCCCCGAAACCCTGAACCAGCCTCTAGGGTTCAAAGCCTCAAGACCCCATGCAGTGGGGCCGAAGTATTCAAGCACAAGGTGCCCAGCAAGCCCAAAATACTTTCATTGAGAATCTTGAATCCTATTCTGGATCCTAATATCTCTTGAGGTATATTCCATAATCAAAGGGCATTGGGCCCTCTGGGTAGCTAGAGCTTCCGCAGAGTGAGGCTGGAATCAGTAAGGTCAGACAAGCCCCCTTCAGAGCCACGCGGTTTGGGGTTTAGAAGTTAGGGTTTGGGTGCAGGTCAGGTGAGTAGCTTGCCCCATATAAGCCTTACATAGCCCTTATATACCGCTCGGCCCCATCACATAAGCCTTACCTAGGCCTGTGTTACTGGTACCCACCTAGTAACTGCCCGCATGAAAGCTCCTTTATAGTCTCAGGATTTGCTGGAAGCCTGCTTGCTCTTCCCCGGATACTCACTCCTGAGGAGAAACTAGAATGTGCTTTCCCGGTAGCCAGGCTGTTCCCTAGCCCCATCCACACCTTAAACTTTCAGCCTTAAATCCTGAATCCGCAGCCCCGCGCACTGAACCCCAATCCCGAGGCCCTGAAAGAGAGCCCGTCACAGCCTCAACCCTGTCTGGAAGGCCAGGGGGACTTCGCAAGAGAACTTTCAAACCCGAGAACCCATTTCATTCAATCGCCAGCATAAGAACTTCCGTTGACCCTATAAAAGACCCTAAAGAGTATGCTAGCTTCCTTGTTCTTTGCCTGCCTTTACCCGTTTGAAACCCTAAACATCCCCATAAATAAGCCTACTTACGGAAGTGTTCCTGGAAGTGCTTAGGAAGGCCTTCGGGTGCCCTCCAAACCGAGGCGACACGGGGGTTTAGGGTCTAGATGTATGGGGTTCAAGGTTCAGGGTTTTGATTTGTGGGGTTTAGGGTTTAGGGCGTCAGGATCTTTGGGGTTGAGGCTTGATGCTTCGGTTTGAGGGTCAGGCTACGCGGAGAAAAATCAAAGTTCATGACCAAGTAGTATGCCATAGGCCCATAGGCTATGGTTTGGATACTGCCCCCACTCATTAACAGCTGGATAACATTTATGATACAATTAGCCCGTCATAGTCGTTCTTGATTTCTACTATAGATAACCCAAGTGTTTCGTAGCATGTCTAACCAGGGTTTGGGACATTTCCAGGGCTATTCAAGTCTGACCTTGTGTAGGGTTAAGGAGGGTTGCCAAAATTGTGGGCCTTTTTTGGGGTACCAACTCTGGTGCCCCAACAGGGGTCAGAAATTTTACAACCTCCGATGCAAGGATTCCGTTTGAGGCTTGGGCCTACGAGTTGAGATTTACGGTTTAGGTTTAGGGCTCAGAGCTTCAGGCTCATTGTCCGGTGTTTGCGGTTCAGCGGTAAGCTGAGGTTGCGTCAATAAAAGATCAACAAGGCATCCGAGACTTTAAGTCTGAGAGTAGCAACAGGGAAGCGGTTAATCTTTCCTTTCTTGGGGGGTGCGTTAACATTGACGTGCAGACAAGATTCAGAAGTCTGCGTACCTAGCTGGAGCTACACAGGCCCCTGTAACAGCCTGTTTGGTGGGCTTCAGGTCCGTACAGGGCAACATGCATAGAGCTGCCATTAAATGATCATAGTCGTACAAAGTGCACGATGGTTGAAGTCAGTGCAGCCGCAAAGATCAGCAAAGCTCTCTATGCTCAGGTTTGACTTCTGCATTCATTTGGAAATTCGGGGTCCCTTTAAATGGTTATATAGGGGTTACATTGGGATAATGGGCAGAAAATGGACACTATTGGAACATAATCGAGTATATATATTGGGGTTATATAGAAAGGGTCTTTAGAACACCGATTTTGGGGATATGCAAGGGGACCCGAATCATCAGAAACCCAGACCCTCGCTTTAGCAGCGACACTGAAGCCCATGCTTTAGAACTTGTCCTTGCCTGACATCCCTCTGGTCTCTAGCATCATCCATGGAATCTTCGCACACCAATTTTGTAACTAAGACCTATATAACACCAATCTATACCCTATCATAGCATAGTAGTTTCCATTTGCCTTTTCCACTATTCCAATATGGTAATCTCCCAAAATAACGGAACCGAAGTGTAGACCACAATATACTATAGTCCCTATTCTGGGGACCCCCAAAATGGTACCCCTAATTTTGGGAAACCCCCCCATATAGCAAAATTGTCCCATTGCTCCATGCAAGCAATGTCGAAGGCAAAGTTTTCATGGTCACCGGTCTGGCCAAGGAGCCAGAACCTCCCCCCCACTCGGATGTTGAGATTTGATAGGGTTACATAGGGTTATGTAGGGTTATATAGGGTTACATTGGGCTTATATAGGGTTACATTAGGATTATATAGGGTTATATTGGGATTATATAGGGTTATATTGGGATTATATAGGGTTATATTGGGATTATATGGGTTATATTGAGGTTCTATTGGGATAATGGAAACACAATGGAAACTACTATTTGGGGTTAAGGGTTTAGGTTTTGCCCCTTCGAGTTGATGTGGATGTGGAGTTTTAGCAGAACAGGGGTCCCTACACATCCCCAAGGACTTGCAAAAGGCAGTCCAATTTCTGGATACCTGCTTGGTTGCTACATACTCCTCGTGACGCCCTTATCAAGTGGATCCCTTTCCCGTTTGGGCAAAACCCCTCCTAGTTTGATAAGGAATACACCTGGAGGCGCAAAATCCTTTGCTCCTGCAAGGGCAGACTTGTCAAAAAAGGAGCCCTTTAGAACATGTTCGACATTAATTCGAAAAGCTACGCAGAAAACGGGGAGGGGGGCATCAGAAAGAAGTATTTGAAGGACACTTCAATTGAACCACGGATTTACTCAATTCCTGGAAAGTTTAGGGGTTCTGTAAGGCGCTTCAGAATTGGACTTAATGTGATGGCAGGTTCTAACCACTGGCTGAACATGGAATTGGTAGTTTCACATAAGGGGGACTCCCATTATGCTCACCATGTGGACACAAAAGGATACACCAAATTAAATAATCAGGGCCAATTGAAGCAGACGGGTTGGTTAGTTGTGCGGTTTCCTAACTTGAGCATGCTTGATTTGTGGAAGCTGCCCTACTACATCATATTCTGGTCCAGTCATTATTCAATTATCCAGGCAAGGCAGGAGGGCTTTCATAACGAATGGGGGAGGTGTTATGCCACGCAGGTTCCACGACCCACTGGCAGTCCCCATAATGTAGTTATGGGATTTCAAAAGTCGAGTGATGTAGTTTTTGGGCCTCCGCTAAATTCTGAACCCTAAGCCCCTTCAAGCCCCTGTCCCCCAGACTGTGAACCCTAAAGCCGGCAGTCCAAAATACTCACTCTTGGTAGGACCATCTCTTGAAGCACGAGACGCCTCCCCACCGCCCGAAGCCACCCGCATCCGGCTTGCGCTGGCCTTCTGCTGCCTGGCTAGGGGGTTTAGGACTTAGGGTTTAGGCTCTAGGGCTTAGGGTAGACTCGCGAACACCCAATTATGGTCACTAATCTACCTATCCTGTTGGAGTTGAAGGTTGTTACTGTGGGTAATTGGGAGGTCTAAGTAGGGTTTGGTGTTTTTAGGTTTGTGAGCTTAGGTTTAGGGTATGGATGTCACATAGGCTTTTGAGACTGGGATTGCTCTAGAGCGTGGGCCTTGCAATTGCTGCAATCAGGAAGATTTGAGTTTAAAACCTGCAAGTACCTCAAATACGCTGTTGCCTGTGTGATAAGTCCAGCTTGCAGAGAGTCAGAACGCAGGCATGAGGGTTGAAACTGGGGTTAAGCCTTTGTGACATAGCATCAGGATTTGGGATGACCCCTAAAGCCTGAACCCTGGCTTGAGGAACGTTAGGGATGAAGGGGCTAGCGCGCTGGGTTTTGAAATCCATGGTTCTGAAGGCGCCTCAAGGGGTGATTCGTTGTTAGTTGTTCATATACGGCAGCATCACCCTCAGTTCCGAGCCTCGACAAAAATTGGGTGTGGTCACTATTAGTGGGTGGGGGCCCAACCTAATATGTCTCCCTTTAAAGGGTACCCCACGGAATATGGTACAATATACAATATTGTACCATAATATACTGTAGTATACTAGAATATCCTATAATCTACCATAATGGACTGTAATATACCCTAATATACTACAATTAGTCTGAGGCCTATGGTACACACATTTCGCGCTTGAGGCCGCCTTGCCGTCGCACCATACAAAGACGCCGGTGAGCACTTGGGACGCAGCATTTATAGGCTATGAGGGTTCGGGCCGCGCTTCAACGAAGAAAGATCTCATTATCCCTATATAACCTCAATGTATACCTTATAATCCCAATATGAACCGTATATAAGGGCTTTATTGGCATTTATGCTTGTAATGCATCTTGTAGCTCATCACGTCTCTGCAAGTCCACATGAGCCTGTCTCTCAAGATTTGCCCGTGTTGCGTTTAGCTTTGCCATTTACATGTGTTTGATGAAAGCAGTGCCCCATGATTCAGACCAGAAGCCGCTCCTGAACTAAAGGGTAATAGTAATAGTAATAGTAGTAGTAAGAGTAATAGTAATAGTAATAGTAATAGTAATGATAGCATTCCGGTGTCCTTGTCTACCTTACCTTGAGCCAGGCTGAAGCAACACAACAAGTAGAGCTGCGAGCATGGAATGTCAAAGTTAGAATGAGTTCTTCCAGCATGAGCGCGGCGGAAACGCTTGGATGGATTGACATTCCTCATTACTTGCAAAGCCAGGCCGCGGATATGGCCTTTGACCGGATCCCTCTCTCCTGCTCGTAATCATGAGCCTGAACTTTGCGTCATTACATATCGTAACATGTTCCAAACAGAAGTTATAGGACTACAGGAACCACGAGGCAAACCACACGGTTCAGAAGTTATTAGATGGCAGGCGGGAGCTTTGGCATTCTTCAGGGTCCCCTCCCAAAAAGGTTTAGTAAATCGATGGTGCCATGAAATCTGTTCCTGAATTTAGTCTTCTTCTTTGGCGTTTTACAAAATGTTTCAAGAGGGACCCCGTAGTCTCCCTCTACACCATGGCATAAAAGGATACCAACAATTCCCTCTCCCCACTTAGGTTTATGTATGATGTTCGTATACCAGAATAGCATAAGTTCTCAGGTTTAAGGCACTGAGGGTCATGCAGATTTTGTGAATCCACCATTTGTACTGTCCCAAGGGACGGAAGACGACCTCTAAACCCCAAACCCTAAACCCTAAACCCTCAAGGGACGGAAGATGACCTGCTCTACATGCGCACGCTGCCAACTTTCAACGAGATGCTGAGGGCATCGGACGCCGAGGCAAAGGATTTAGGATTTTAGGGGTTCAGGGTTTTAGGATTGAGGGTTTTAGGGTTTAGGGCTTAATGGAGACTTGTGATTAATCAATCCCGTCCCCTTGATAGGGGTCCTAATATTAAGGCCCTCAAGAAGAGGGGGTTTATTACGCGCCTACATTCGGGCCCCAGAAGGGCAGAAGTCAGAGTCGAGAACCTTGTCCTGACATTTTTATGTTACAAGGCTTTAGGGTTTAGGGTTTAGGTGACAATTCTTGCAGGATGGGCCTTCTGCTTTCGGAGTTGAGTTTCCATGAGGTTGACATGGTAGCATTCTGCTCAAAGCTTGCCACTGCTATTGCCCTGCGGACCAAGCATCCTGAATCCAATAAACAAAAATCCTGCATGACCCTGATATAGTATAATGCCATAATAACCCCAGGAAAAAGGTACTCAGAGTCATGTAGGGCTCATTTTTGCACCAAAGGCTGGCATCCTTGGATGTCATGCAGGGGCTCAAGGCTTTGGATCCTCATGGCAGCAAGCCAACATGAGAAAGGACCATGTAGAAGAAGTTGGCGAAAGGCAAATACCCCAAATTCTATCTGCTTAAGGGGGAGTATATCTTGATTTTACTATTCCCTTTGGAGGTTGTGATTCTACTACTTCCTTTTCTGGTTATGAATGGGGAGCGGGTGAGTAGACCGATAGAGTTCCCACTAGCAGTACTTGGGGTCGCTGCCTAACCAGCCCTTAAACACCAGTGAGGTTTTGAAAAACCTCCGGGGAGCCCCAAAGTTAGCTAGCTGTCCCGGGGGGTTACTCATTTACTGGTTCTGGAGGGGAGCCGGGGGGGTTCATCGTCGCTGTAGTATAGCCCCTTAGAGTTCTCATGTTCACACCTACAGTGTCCAAGAAGCCAAGAAGCTCGCTAATGCCCAAACTCCGTGTGCGATCCCCCACATGCGCGCCTACGAGCATGTGTTCCACATCAAGCAGACCTCCAAACGAAAAAGCAAATGAGCCATAATCTAAACTCCTTAAAAGAGGCTATATAGGGGAGTATATAGGGGGCTACTATAGGGGATATTAAGGGAGATACTAGGAGTCTAGAATATAGCTCAAATGGTGAGTCATGATTTTGAGCAGCCCCATGTACAAAAAAGCACATCCGACCTGGCAAAAGGCTTTGCTGTCTTTCCTCACGGTGCCCTACATCAGGACTTGTCTTGGGAGAAAGGGCTTCCTGAAGGGCATGGCCAGGCAAATCATAAGAGTAGTATTTTATTTGGGGGTACTATGATACCCATTATAGAGTAAGATTCTATCCTCCTGATAGTATTTTATATAAGGAATATAATCTTACTGGGTTTAACCACCAAAACACTACTCATATGCATGCTGCCTCAACTGCGGTCCTCAATTTGGGGCCTCCTTGGTTCAGGGCCATACTATCTTGGAAATACTGACCTAAATTTGGACACGTGCGTAACGATTTTTGAGAGACATTTCGAATTGATAAAATGTGGACAACCTTAGGGGCACTAGGAGTATATTGGGATTTCGACTAGATTGTTGGGGCTTCCTTTCGAGAAGCCTCTATACCTCATGAAGCAATGAACCCTAAAGCATAAAATCCTTAACTTGATTGTCTCGTTGCTGAGAAAATGAGCATGGCGCCTGGGCAGTGGATGACACAGACAAATCGAGAAGTGTACCAAGGGAAGGCAAGCCAAAACCCAATTTAGAACCCCTCTTCTGAGAAGGTCCTATAGCTCCACGTCCCATGAGCCCCTGAACACTAACGCTAAAGCCTTAAACCCCAACCCTAAACCCGTGAGCCCTTCGAAAGAACTTTTCAAGAGGATGCCTTTAGTTTTGGCCTTCTTCACCACCGGCGACCGTGTGAACTCCCTCTTCGATAGGGGCCTGCAAGAGATCCTGGAGGATTGGGATTGCTCTGGGATGGTTGAGGGTTTAGGGTTTAGGGCTGTTATACTATAGTAGTTTCCACTTTCTTTTCCATTATTCCCTATATAACCCCAATATAGTAGGGTAGTTTCCATTTTCTTTTCCATTATTCCCGGACGACCTAGGGATGGGGGTTGAGTTGCAGGGCTGCAAGGTTCGGACCACACAGGGGACTGAGGCCATGCTACAAGGCATGGTAGTTCGTTCATGCACACACCTAAGGATGTAACGTAAAGAAAGGAATTGCAATCTATGGATCGCTTTTTGTATGATGCACTAATATGTAGCTTTGGCATGCGTGTAGGCATTGCAATGTAAGCAAATCTAATGCAAAGTTACCAGGCTGCATTGCCGTTGCAAAGGTGTTGAACTGTCAAGAGGCGGAAGTTCCAGACATGTCCCCAAAGAAGCCATTGTGTACCATGTCCTTCCTACACGTTTCTGCCACCCTCATGGCGCCAATATCTCCCCCCAGTTTAAAGGCACTTGGAGACTTAGAGGTTGTATAGGTCAACAGCCCACTCTCTTAACTTAGCGGCCTTCGTATGACTGCTTCAGGGCGGGGCAGTAGCAGGTTTCCTTGATTGAACAATTCATACGTGGGAAAGGGGAAATCTTGCACCACTTAAGATACCTGAAGTATTGTAATTCCTGGGGTGCAGTCTTTATGAGGCGGTGCAGGGCTTTCTCCGTCCACAGTAGCGCATGCTATATGACTTCAGTAGCCGCTTGAGCATTAAACCGTTCGTTGAAGCCTCACCTGCTACTTCTGAGCCCATTTTTGTTGGAAGCATACTTTGTTGCAATGGGTCGCTGTAGAATCGTAGTCATTGTATTATCCCAAAAGATCTGGTGCTTTCCATGTTCTTTCCCATTCCTTCATATCCTACCACCATTCAGCAAGCCCAAACCCCCAAACTGTATACATATATACATACATGTATCACTATATTCACCCAGTCTCCATTTCATTTTTCATTTGATCATTTATTTCCTAAAGCTTAACGCTTAGAAATCCATCCATTCTTAAGTTGATTGTCAACTATCACGGGTTCTTACTCCCCTTAATAAAGCCTAGAATAGGAACCCCATATAACTTCCCGTATAACCCCCTTTTTTCAGGAGTTTATGAGGTTTTTACTCTGTTCCCTGAGGCTGTGGTATTGGAGCCCGGAAAGCTCCTTGAGCCCATGAACTGGGCTGATGCTCCGGAGCGCTTCCTCCGAGGGGGGTCAGGGATGTAGGGGTGTAGCGGCGTCCAACAAGTTAAGGGGTTCCCTGTAATTGGGAGTTCCTTGCGATTTATGAAGAAAGGGTGACATGCCTCACCCAGTATATCAGCCTCTTTGCTTGTTCCAGGGTTTTCGGTGGAAGCTATATATAGAAAATCTTGGCAGCTACTTATTAATATGTAGCGGGAAGCGCCTTGAAGCGGTTCCGGACTATTTATAACAGTTCCCTTGGCCAGCTGCTATGCGAAGCTATTTGAAACTATTTGCAGCTATTTGTATTTTCAGGTCATATATAGCTGAAAGCGGCTTGAAGCGGTTCCGGACTTTTTATTGAACAGCCTCTGGGTGTCACAAACAGTTTTATAAACCGCTTCTGGGATTCATAAATAGCTTCTGGAATTTATAAATAGCTTCTGGGATTTTATAAATCGCTTCTGTGATTTTATAAACCGCTTGTGGCCTCCACATGCTCAAAACAGAAACCAGCCTTCAAAGAGGCTGATATATTATGTAAGACATGCCCCTTAGTTTTGGACACTCCCATGTAGGGGGTTAGGTTTTCACGGCTGTGGGGTAACGTTTGAAGACTTCCTATTCAGCTAGCCTGGATTCTGAAGGTTCCTTGTTATTGTTTCTGTGGTTGTTCTGTTTTGTTTTGCTTGTGGTATGCTCCCAAAACGAGGCTGGCACATCCGGTGCCCAGGGTCTAGGTAGCGTTGACGGACGTCGGGCTGTAGGTTACAAGAGGAGCATGCATGTTTGTCAGGAATAGAGTGGGGTCCCAACTAAGAGCGGGGCGTCTGTATGCTATGACCTTGGGTGTCTGCTTCCCATTTCTTAGGTATTATACGGTAGCCCACTACTTGGGGCAAAGATGCTTTCCAGGTAAACCTCCCTAAGCCCCAGACTCTACCTCTTTCACCAAACTTCGGGGGCTCATAATTGGGTTACGCGCAATTCTGAATATAAGATGTTGCTACCCAGACTTTCAAAGGTGATTACGAGGCTTCAGCTGTTTCGGATTTCGCCGCATCCACATTTAGAAATCCGCCCCCTAGGTGGTCACAAGCACCCCCAAGAACGTGCCATTGCATAATATTCGGGGAACATTCACGAATATGCAGGTTTATGAGGGGGAGATGATGAAATTTCTTGGCTGTGACGCTTGCAAAACGTAGCTAGGCAAGCCTTCTGGGAAGCCACAAGCACTGAAGCCGCAGCTTTTTCGAATTCAAAGTATGCAATTAAAAGTGCAGCCGAACCTTATCGAAAGGTTGCATTCACATCTTGCACTCCTCCCCTGAGGCACAAAACCCTGAGAACCCAGGCCGTAAAAGTTGGGCCCAAGCCCTAAGCTCAGCAAACCCAAATGTCCCAGCCCCCCCCGCCTTCCCCCGCACAAAAAACCTCGTGCACGCTTTCAGACAGGAGAATGTTCCGGCAAACTCCTCCATTGAGCAACTTAGCATGGAGAGGCTGAACACCTTAGCTTACTTTGTTGAGGTACCTGGTTTCCTAATCCCTTCCTCCAGTCATAAATGCCCCTGCCCCCAATAACACATGTTCTGAATATGGCACTCTTACATGAGGGGATTATTTGGGATTTTTTGGGGGGGAGGCTCAATGGTCTAGGTCTTTGGCTGCGCGTTTGTTGAAGCCGGGCGCGAAGGTTTGGGGAGTCGCTATGGCTTGCATGGCTTTAGTTTAAGGTGAAACGGTGTTCATGTTCTGCGCTCATTCGTGCCAAGCCTCTTTTCGCAGTTTAGCTGGCAATCAAGACCGGATTTGGGCCGGGTCTCACGCAGACCGCCCCTTCACATTGAAACCCAATACAGTGTGTAGGGATTATATAGGGATAATGGCCTAAACCCTAAACCCTGAACCCTACCTGGCAACCTTGCACTAAGGCAGGAGCTGGTGGCATCGCCATATGGGCAGCTCCTCACTGCCCCCCGCTATGCAACTAGTAAGAGTTTATTGAACTGCATGACAGGTATATTGCTGCACGCGAAGCGACATTCAAATCCTCCTCACTCCTGAACTCTTAGCTCTACGAAGGTATGAACTGTATGCCCCGACCCTTCTAAAGCCCTGTCACTTTGCCTGACATGCGCCACTTTGCCGCTAACGCTGGTTGCCCTTGTACGCGCCTCCCTGATCCTCTTGAGTTTCTTAAACCCAAATTCTGCACTAAACCATGACGAATATCCCCTGTTCTCCCTATTTTGAACGCACAACCTGTCCACCCTGCTCAGAGGCTAGTGTGCATCTGAGAGGGCTGTAAGCCTCATATGTTCTCGCCCCTGGCAAGGCTCATCAAACCCCTTTCCAAGACACTCTTTGGAGTTCTCCTAACTACTGCGAAAGCAGAACCCAAACTGACTTACAGCGCTGCGGCATCACAAGTTTCCAGTCAAGGAAGTCGGGTGTCAAAGTTTCTAGAACAAAGACGCTTGACCCTGATTGCACACCAACACCCAAGATCAGCACCGTGCACCTGCGCCCTAGCCTAGATTCTGACATAGAGGCCCTCTACATGGCCCCTACGTGCCTGCATAACCTCTGTGTAACCTAAGGGTCAAGGGTTCCTAAGTTCCTAAGCCCTAAACCCTTGATCATACACACTCAACCCTAAACTCTAAACCCTAAATCCTAAGCCTTAAAAGCCCTAAATCCTAAAACTCTAAACCCTAGATCAAACCTATGTTAGGAGTTGGCTTGTGCTCCGAGCTGCCTGCTGGCTTACCTGGCAAAGCTGCTGGAGTTGGCCTTGGTTCTCGCCAACTCGGTGCCCTGGTGGAGATTTCAGGGTTTGGGGCTTAGGGGTTGAAGGGTTTAGGATTTAGGCTTTAGGGTTTAGGGTTTAGGGCATAGGGGTGTTAGGGTTTAGGGGTTGAGGGTCTAGGGTTTCGGGTGAGTACTTGGTATATTGTGAGTTTTTGTACGAAAATGTATAAAGTTCATGCAGAATTCTAGTATCAACAGTAAAGGGACGACAGGGTTTTGGGATTTTTTGGGGGGAAGGCTTGGACCTGGGCGTTTAGGAAAATGGAGGTTTGAGTTTGGGGTATTTGGGTTGGGGGCGTTCGGTCTGAGGTTTGCAGTTTTGAGCTTTAGACAAGAGGTCCTGGGCTTTAGGTTGTCATTACATCCCCTAAGCCCTAAAGCCTTTAAACCCATTATAGTAGTTTCCATTTTCTTTTCTATTATCCCCAATATGAGCCTAATATTACCCCAATATTACCCCAATGGGCACCCTAAACCGTATAGCTTACAGTGTCGCGTTTAGGACAGTAGGGCTCAGGGTTTAGGGGTTTCGGCTGTAGGCTTATAAGTTCAGATTTTCGGACGGCAGGGCTTAAGGTTCAGGGTTCAGTACGCGGAAATCCTTGTCTTTGGATTCTGGAGAGAGTCGTGGGGTTTGGGGTTATGGTTCATATCAGTAATAGTCAACTGAACACCTCCAGATAAGGCTTGGGGGAGCATCCTCAAAACCAGCATGTCGCCTGAAAAATGCTGGCCTTCCTAGATTGCTGTCCCTTTTCGCACGAAGGGATGACTGGAACCATGACTGGAGGATTTAGGGATTACCGGGTTTCAGGGATGATGCTTTAAAGGTCTAGGTCTACGTGCCCACAAGTCAAGCAGTTGGGGGCCAGAACAAAGACCAACGCCTATGCACCTGGGTTCAAGATGAAAGCCAACATGTCGCGACTACACTTGTGAAGTTGTTAACCCTAAACCCTAAATAGTAGTTTCCATTCCCTTTTCCATTATCCCTATATATCCCCTATATAACCCCTAAATACCCCCGAAGATAACCCACCATCTGTCTGAAGCCGGTACCAGCCTTGATTCATTGAAGTTTAGGGTTCATGGGGGTGGGGAGGTGTTATTATTGGGGGGGATTGGTATTGATGGCGTCGCAATGGCTTCGGAGTTGGGCCAGCCACCCACATTCAAAATCTTCCGTAACCCGCAGTAGCGATGCGTAATAGGGGCGAGGACTTTGCATATTCATGTTTTGACCTTTTCTGTATCCATCTGTTACCGAGTGGTAGCCACATCTGATGTGCCTCTTTTAACCAGAGAAGCTGGAGATTGCAATGCGAGCTTTTTAGACGACCTTGAGCAACTAAGGCCACAAAGCAAAATGCGGGAAGCTACACCCCAAAACCTTCATCCCACGATGGGAACAACCTACTATACCATAGCCCACCCCGACGGCCCTTTCATATGCAACCCTGAGCCTCCCGAATTAGGGGGTTATATAAGGGCTTTACTGGAATAGTGGAAAAGAAAATGGAAGCAACTATAGGGGTTTTATTGGAATAATGAGTAACGGAAAAGAACATGGAAGCAACTATGAGGTTTTATTGGGATAATGGGAAAGAAGATGGAAGCTACTATTTAGGGTCTAGGGTTCAGGGGTTGTATGTGGTTATACAGGGAGCTACAGGGTTTGGAGATGAGGATTCAGGGTCAAGGATTTCCAAAATTCAAACAATTAGGGTCCCCTTTTTGGTGGGTGCCTGCAACTGGGATTTTAGAGCAGCTGGGGCTGTATAAGGGACACCAATTTTGGGGGACCTATCCGAATCTTGTAGACTCTTGACTCTAAAGCCCTCTTCTGCCACCAGCCAGTCGTAAGGATCAATCCTGATTCCAAGCCATCCTATAGTAGTTTCTCTACCTTTTCCAAACTTGCATGCAACATGGAGAGACCTGGACACTAGGCCCCCAAGCAACAAACCCCACCCTTCTCCCTTAACGCTCTCATTCTCAACTCTTTTCTTAATCACTAGCAACTCGTCCTCTTTCCTTTAGTCTTTCATGTCAGTTCCATATGACCTATAATCTAAACTCCTAGTATGCCCCTTAATGCCCCCTATAGTAGTCCCCTATATTCCCCTGTATAATCCCCTATAAACCCCCTTTAAGGAGTTTAGACTATAGTACATATGCCATTCAATTCGTAGTCATCCCCTACGACCAAGGGCTCAAGGTCTTAGAGTTGATTGGGGGGAGTATGGGGAGCAACTACAGGATTTAGGGACTAGAGTTTAGAGGGCTATTGGGGCCAACTACAGGATTTAGGGTTTAAGGGGGGTTCCCGTGGGGGGGTTTACATAGGGGCTTTTGAGCCATAGCTTAAATTCCTAGTATCCCCCGATTACAAGAGTCCCCCATGTAATCCCCTATATAGCCTCCTTGAGTCTAAACTCCTAGTATCCACCTATTAGAGCAGTCCCCCATATAATCCCCTAAATAACCCAGATTGGGGTCCCCTAAACCGTATAAACCTTAAACCCTAAACCCTACAGTAAATCCTGCATTCCAGTAGCAAAAGGTCCGGTGCAAAAACTAAATCCTGTAGTTGGTCCCAATACTCCCCTAGACCGTAAACCTTAAACATTAAGCCCGAAATCCTGTAGTTGGTCCCCGCAAGGCCATGAGCCAGACCGTGGGCATCATCCTCTTCGTCCTGCGCGTATCCGCCCGGGTGGAGTCCTCTGCGGTGCAGCTTGGCGTGAACTGAAGAGTAAAAGCCAATACAGGAATATAGCAACAGAGGAATATTATAGTAGCATGGGAATATAGTAATAGAGGAATATGGTAGTATGGGAATAATAGAGGAATATAGTAGTATAGGAAAATAATAGCATAGAAATACAGAAAGCGCAAATAGAATACTGAGTTAATCTTCAAGTAGCACCAATTCAGAGTAATACAGCATTACTAGTAGAAGTAGTAGAGGGGCAAATAGGGGGCTTTTGCTTCACGACGTCTCCAGCTGTTTTAGCCTATAGTCCGCTTTAACTGGATAGAATATGGCTTCGGTATATTGTAATAAGATCCCCATATACCGCATATTCTATCTACTTAAGGGGGACTACAGTTGGGCTTTCGGACATTTAGCCTTGGGGGATGGAATATATAGGGATTATATTGGGGTAATATGATATAATATAGGGGTAATAGACAAGAAAATGGAAGCTACTATAATGGGTTTAGGGCTTCAGGGGGGTCAGGTTGTTGCATGTGTTTGGTTCAGGGTTTGAGGTTTGGGCGCTTCGATTGTGCTTAGGGCTCAGGATCATTGAAGGGTTTAGGGTTTAGGGTAGATCGGTATCCAGACACTTCCTCTTACAGCCTCTCCGCTTATGTGGATATTGTTATGGCGGGCGCCTAGAATTCCTTGTAGTCCCAGTCATCACTGGGATGTCTTGGGCTACACCGATGTCGAGAAATCCGCAAATGGGGTCTTCGGAGGAGCTTCAAGGGCTGCATGGTGTTGAGGAATCTGAGCTACAACTAAAGCGTGAGGCCCGCTAGAATACACAACCATACTCATGAAGCCCATAAGGGTATCATTGTATTGATAGCCATATTTTTCCTGTTATAGCACACCCACAGCCCAACTGATAAATAGGGGGCTCCTCCATGTAAGTTGGAGCTTGTACAGACGGCTGTACAATTTGGTTGAAAACGTTTCGAAGACTTTGAAGGCTTTCATTTTTTGTGTTCGCCCTCTTTTTTTTTGATATATGTTTGGGAGAAGGTATACCGTAGGGTGATGGACGTCGGAATGGTCACAAGTGTGAGTCATGGTGAAGGTCTATGGGGTGAAGCCGGGTACGCCTGTAGCCTGCGTTCATGGGTTGTCTCAAAGCCGGGGACTGCGTGTCATGTCATATTTCGCGTATAGCGCGGCCCCTAATTTGGATTCCCCTTTCCCACACGGAGTTTTGGCAGTTTGGCTTGTATTTTGGGCAGTTTCTTCACTGAATGGCGTGTTGGTTGGTGAAAATGATAAGCTTGCTCGTGGTATCACCAGGAGACCAAACATGATCCTTGAACTGTTACATCGGATTCATAGTGCCCATGTGGTAGTTGTTCAAAATACATGTCCCCAAACTGGCCATGATGTAGGTGCCCTATTAACTTAGGATCCCCTTTTAAGGAAGTGTATTCCTAATGGTCTCTTCTTTACAGGGACTTTTAGAACAATCCCCATATTTTGGGGCGGGGATTGCCAAATAGGCCCTACCTGTGGGTCGGCTTGGACATCATCTCCTAATCCCCTCCCTGGCTACAAAGCCCTCCACCCCCTTAGTGTCAATATCCCCGCCGTGGTATTATACTACAATCAATCGCAAATGTTGCGGAGAGGTGACTCAGTGTTGTCAATGGGGTGTGAGGCTTACGGTTTAGGGCTAGGGTTTAGTGATGGGGGTTTCCATAACTGAGGCCCCAACATAGTATAGACCCCAGTATACCATAACGCTGATTTTTCATGTGACCCCAAAAAGGGGCCGCTGCTTTTGTTGGAAACCCCAAAAAAAGTAGCTCCAAATGATCCCTTCGGAGCCCGTACGGGAGACCCTTATAATCTCCTCAACATTTGTATAGTATGTCCCTACGGGGTGGGCCCCTGTACTTACATGACCATTTTCTCAAAGACGAGAAGTAACGCAGGTTGTGGGAGTTATGGCCTTACTTATCCTCAGCAGGACCCACCACTATCATGAGCCAACGTAGGGTGCGCGTCCAAGTCCATGTGAGCCATAGTCTAAACTCCTAGTGTCTCCCTTACTAATCCCTACAGAAGTCCCCTACATAGTCCCCTATATAACCCTCCTTTAAGGCGTTTAGACTGTGGCTCATGTAGGGTCTGTTGCGGTCCCTGTTTCTTCAATTTGCTGCGAAGTGCCAATCTCTGTCTCGCAACAAGCACCGGAAATCCCGACCTTCCCCCAAAACTGATTTAGGGCTTAGGGTTTAGGAAGAAGCCTGTGTAGAGCCGACTTTCGGGCTTCCATCATCATTGTGGGAAGGCATATTTCTATTCCTTCTAATATGGTTTGTGCTGATTGACTGCTCTTGCCGCTGGACACAAACCTATATAGTAATATCCAGAAAAATCCTTGGCAACGAGTCCGATGCTGAGGTACCTTTTACAGCACGCGGAGGGTTGCCTGGCTGTTTTGAGTGCGCAGGGTTGAGGGCTACAGGGTCCAAGAGCCTGAGGCCCGGCAGTGTTGTGTTTAGAGTGGTTTACGGATCTTGTGCTTGAGGTTAGACTTGTGACTTGTCATTTTGTTTGGGGAGTCAGGATTTTGGGATCGCGGTTGGTCTACCTCTACAGACTCTACAGGGCATTGGGCTTTGGCCCCCTGATGCTGCCTAATCACGAAGCCATGCAAAGCACGAAGGCAAGAATCTGGCTCTGTCAAGGAACTTAATTTAAGTTAGTATATTTGGAAACCTTATTCTTTATTTTATATACTCATTATGGTAACTTTGTTCAAGTTCCTTAACAGCAACCCAGGAATCTGTGGAGCCCCTCCCCCATCCGTAGGGTGTCGTAGAGTTTCCCATCCCTGGCCCTGGGCCCAAAACTCCCAAAGCTCTACGTTTTCCTCAGCCCCCAAAATCGGAACTGACTCTGAAACCTGTAGTCCTGAACCTAACTGTGAGCCCTAAAGGCCTTGCACCTAAAAACCCTAAACCCCCAAATGCTCAATGCCCAAATATGACGCCATGACCCTGTACATCCCCCAAACCCTAGATCCCAAACCCAAAACCTTTTACCCTAAATGCAGCCCCTCTTCCTAAAAGCCCGAAACAAATTCAAAAACTTTAACCTTAACCCCCCTGAATCCTAAATCCTAAGCCATCTAAACTGTAAACCTAAACCCCAAGCCCTAAACCCTATATGAGTAGTATCTTATTTGGGGATACTATGGTACCCAATATAGAGTAAGATTATATCCTCCTTTTGGGGTATAGTATTTTATATGAGGAATATAATCTTACGAGGTTTACCCACAAAAAAAACACTACTTAATATAACCCCAATATAACCCCAATATATACCCTATCATAATATAGTAGTGTCCATTTTCTCTTCCATTATCCCTATATAACTAGGTTCAACCGCCCAAAAACCACCAAAGAAACACTACTCATCCCTAAACCCTAAACCCTATATGAATGCAACCAAGGCAAGCACCCTGCCGGCGGACCAAGACCTGGAGCGCTGCCATGTTCTGCGGCGTCGCTGCACGAACTCAGCGCCTGGGCAAAGGATTTAGGATTTGCATTTTAGGGTTTAGGGTTTAGGGTTTGGGGTCTCAACTCCTGAAATTAAGGTTTAGATTGGGGATTACATAGGGTGTAGGGTTTGGGGTCTAAACTTCTTAAAGGGGGTCATATAGGGGATTATATGGGGGTTAGGGTTTACAGGGTCTAAACTCCTTAAAGGGGGTTATATACTATATAGGGCTTGGGGTTTCGGGTCTCAACTCCTGAAATTAGCGGCTACATAGGGTGTTATATAGGGGAGCATTGGGGGATACTAGGAGTTTAGACTATAGCTCATTTGGCGTAGGACGTCTTAGGATTCGGGGGCTCGGGATTTTAGCGCTTGGGGTTTGGGGTGTGAATGAGGTTTATCGGTTTTGGGGCTTTAGGGCTTATGGTTCGGATCTAGGATCTAATCACATGGGTTCAGGAGTTTTTAGAGGTTACAGGGTGTAGGGTTCAGGAGCTAATCTGATTAAGCATTGTCTATATCACAATACAGTACTATGTTGGGAATGTTCGTGATCAGGGGTCTGAGAGTGTGATTTGTGATGGGAGTACGTAGGGTTTACATTAGGTTGCGTAGTAGTTAGGGCATAGGCTGTAGATAGTGCTTTGGGGAGTGATGGTTGAGGACTTCAGGACCCCAAGTAAAGAGCTGCCGTTAACCCAAGGTGGACGAAATCTATCAGAATTGGAACATGCTATGGCCATTTTTTTAAAGTCTCACGTGAAGTTCGGAGTTGCTTCTAGGATGTGGGTCGAACTTCTGAGTTTGGGGAGTTTTGATGGGGCTGGCATACTGTGGCAAGACTTTTGGGGATGCAGGCTTTAGGGGGCTCAGGGATTAGGTGGAAGATGTAGGGCTTGGGGCATCTTAGAGTCTAGTTATTTGGGCATAGTTTCGTAGGCAAGAAGCAGGCAAGGAGTTCAGTTTTAAGACGTCGGTCTGTGTGACCCTTTTCCAGACTTTGTGTACAAAGGGTTGCCAGACACTCCAACATACCTCAGAGTTCCGGCTGGCCTAGAAGACATATGAATGGCAGTACAGTTCCCAGTTCCCCCTCCTACCTGAATCATAGCGATTCAAAATGCCGTTGTCAGAGCTAATTAGTAACTCCGCAGTCACCCGAGCGTGAACAGGAATATTAAACCCCACTACCGACACTGATCGAAGTCAGGTATTTCAGGCCCCGCACCAGGAAAATTCCTGGAACGGCCCCTCACACATCCCCACCCGACCTTCCCCATCCCAGATTCCCCATCCCAGATTCACACATGACATCGGGTTCCTGTTGACTGTATCATGATATCGCTCCACACGAGCATCAACAATCATAAAACCCTAACCGCCTTGACAACTGCAGGTCTATCTGGATGAAATTTTGGATCCTTTTCATTCCGGGGTGTTTTAATCTCCTGCTATAACAACATCCGAAACCGTCCTTGTTCTTTTTATTGCCGGAATGCCTTGACCCTGGATATCCAAATTGCTGTTTTGGAGATTTTCCCTACACAAATTTAGGACGGAACCTCAAAAAAGAAGGACATCCCGGCAAAGCCCAAGCCTGAATCACAAACCCAATAATCCCTTCCCTCTAACTTTAAAAACTCCTAATATATGGGGGTTTCCCAAAATCAGGGGTACCATTTTAGGGGTCCCCATAATAAGGATTATAGTATTTTGGGGTCTATATTGGGATCCCCCCTATTTTCGGAAAGTACCATATATCATGATATACCACAAATGGGTAGTATTTAGTATTAGGGGGGGGTGCTTCATATTGGGAGGTAGGGATTAGGGACCAAGCTATGGCTTGTGCACAGAAGTGGGCCGGCAGCGCTTGCGCCAGATCTTCGTGGAGGCGGAGGCCGCGTGCCCAAGAAAACACCAGTATCAGCATCACTGTTATTGTCAGATGTGGCCATATTCCATATTCGTTTTCTCAAGAGGTGTGTTTGAATGATTTCTCGGGTTCCTTATTGCCCTGGGCTTCGTTTGTTGTACTTGCTGTTTGTATTTCTAGTGTTCTCAATCATGTCTTATAGTGCGGCAAGACCGATGTGCATTGATTGTTGCCGTGCGCATCTTTTCGACAATTTCCGGGATTGGTTGAGCTCTGAGTTTTCTCACTTCAGATATCTGCTGATGCTGCTGTCTATGTTTTTGGCACCGTCGTCATGCATAGCGATTGAAATTTGAAGGCCTTAAAGGCCTACATCCCATATATGAAAGTTGAAGATGATGGGGTAGAAGCACGCAGTGGAAGCGTACTTCTCAAAACTGCTTTGCAGGTTTTCGTGAAGGCAGATTTCAAGGACTGAGGTGCGTTAGTTCGCGATATGCTTCTGTTTCGAGAAGTCCCTATGAAAATCCAAAGCTGGACGCCTGCAATCCTTAACTCGTGTCTTTGACGGTAGTCTCTTCTGAAGCCTCTTCTAACCGTCATCCTGAACCCTGAACTATTAAGGCGAAACCTTGAGCCCAAACCTTAAAACTCAGGAACCCTTTATGTGGAATTCACATGTCTCTCTTGGAGGTCTTGAGGAGCTTACGCTACTTTCCGGGCTTCCTACTGTCCTGTCCTAGGGGACTCAATGGGATTTTGTAGATTCCAAGAATGTTGGGGTAGCACAGACTACTCAAGATCTCATCTTGTAAAGGGTGATATGCAGGGACCGCACCCTATGCCGTCAGTGCATAAGGAGGAGTGATCCCTGGGATCACCCTAATATGCATCCCAATCTAACACGTATGTGCCTTCACCCGCTCCCCTTAAGCCCTCACCTGAAGCCCTAAAATCCTATCGAACACCAAAACCCTAAAATTCTTGGAGTTTGCGTCCTAAACCCTGAAACCCCAAATATCCCCAGATCCTACACCCTAAACTAAATCTTAAACCCTAAAACCCTAAGCCCCAGGCTTGGCTGGACGCTTGGCTCTCTGAGCTCCACGACCTCGCCTGCAAAGCGGCGGCCGCGGCAGCCGGCAAAGGCGGGAGATTTATTCCGGGGTTAGCAGGGAATATCGGGGTATAGTCCCCCTTAAGTAGATAGAATATGGGGTATATGGTATATAGGGATCTTATTATACTGGAATGTAGGGGTATACCGTAGGGTTATGTAGGGGGGTTAGGATCTAGGGCTTACGGTTTAGTAGTGGATGAGGGTTCCCTTATGCCCTACTAACCCCCAGTATGTAGAGGGTTTAGGAGTATAAGCTTAGGGTCATGGGCTCAAGGTTTGGTGTGTGATGCGGCTTATGGGATATAGGGTTTGGGGCCAGGGTTGGGGGAAGGTTTCCGAAGCCGTTGCAGAAGGGTCCCAGCAACGTTTAGGAACTTGTGGGGGACGAGGGTTAGCAGTGAGGTTTTAGGTTACGACGCTTTAGGATTCAGCTAGGCTGTTGCGATGTGGATGACGCGCAGATGTCTAGGCACCATGTAAGTCAAACGCGGCTTTGTAGATCTTTATGGAGTCTGTGGGAGATGGGAACAAGACGTAGGGTTGGCGGCTTATAAGGATACCCTAGGAATAGTTATCAGTTATCTAGGAATTTGGAGAGAATTCTAGGGTCCGCATACCGAACTTCCTGGGTTTGCTTGGAGAAACTGACATATATAGGATTTTCTCAAGCACGCTCTTTGCAATCTTCATGCGGGGACCCTAGAATCTTGTTACAATCCTCAATTACTTTCCGGGTCTCTTAGGTTTGGAGAAGCCCCATAGTATGCTGAAAGCCAGGAACATGCGGGTTTTGGGTTATGTGACCCTGCCATGACCATCTGGGTTTTTGCAGGTTCACAGATATGGCTTAGCGCATATCTCATTTTATCTTTGTGCAAAATGTATGTATTTGCTTTACCCACCCTCACATATCAAGTTATACGGAGATTGGAACTTATGCATGTCATTTTAGGATGACCTGCCAGGTCAAATGTCAGAAGGCCTGTTAGTAGCGACGACCTTGAACTTGCCCTACGCAATACATTTTTGATTGGATGGAGAATCCCCAGTAATAAGTAGTTGTTCTCCAGAAGGAACTCATATGAGCTACAGTCTAAACTCCTTAAAGGGGTATATATAGGGGATTATATATCTATATAAACGGGAGTACTATAGGGCTTATTAAGGGGGATACTAGGAGTTTAGACTATAACTCATATTAGAAGTTCCTAACAGAATCCCGAAAAGAAAGCCCCACAGGTGATGAGCTACTAGGGAGTGTCCCTGATCATATAGTCCCCCTTTATGGGTAATATTAGGGTTATAATAGGGTTATATTAGGGTTATACTGGGATAATGGAAAAGAAAATGGGATAATGGAAAAGAAAATGGAAACTACTATTTAGGGTTTAGGATTTAGGCATAATCCCTCGTATGCTTGAACAAGCGTCCACGCGTCTGCCTCTGCTGGGTTTTTAGGGTTAGCGTTCAGGGCTGATTATACTGCCCTCTCTTATGGCAGGCTCCAGAGACCCCCACAAAGATATCCAACCAAGAGCTGCAGGCATTGCAGGAACTTGAATTAAGTTACCATAGTGCAGGTATTTAGTACGTACTAGGGTTTTCTTATATGGCAACTTGATTCAAGTTCCTTGGCAGCAAACCATTCCTTTAGGAGTTTTAAGGCTTTCCTGGCCGGATGCAGTTCTCTACCTTACATCACAGAAGCGTCAGGAGAGGTGAGGCAGAGTGGCGCGCCACGAGAATAGGACACGAAGACTCGAAGACGCGACACGAGTCCCTGCACGACATGCAAGCACAACACGGCACGAGACACATCAGCAAGACACAAAATCAGGACTTGATGTGAGGAGACGACGCTGCGACACAGACAGAACAGCTACTTCAGCATCTGAGCGCCTGTCAGCAAAAGCAACGGCGATTAGGAGTCTGGTGGGCACAGCCCACCCCATCTCTGCACATCATTGCCACACTTAGAAACAAAAGAAGCAAGCTGAAAGCACCACCGCAATTACGAGCATCATCCGTGAGAGTTGGGCCTTTGGAACACGAGCAGGGCCCAAGAGACCTGCAAAGATGACGGCCATGAGGATGAGGAACAGCCACATCTTTGTAAAGGCTGGCAGTCTGACAGAGTTTGACTCGCAAGGGCACAGATGTGGCAAACTCCGTAGCACGGTGACTTCAAGGGGCCGCGGCACTCGTGGACGCTTGCCAAAGCGTTTGCAAACGCTTGCGCGACAAGTCGGAGGCAATCCATACACTTGCTTCGCTTAATGCTGCAGATCTAGCTGAAAGCAGCTTCAACTCCTAAACCCTAAGCAGGCTGCGTAAGCCCAAACTACCCAGACCCGAAGGTTCCCAACGACTGCAGGTGATGACACTGCCACCAGTCTCTTTGGCGGAGGCTGCCGGGCTTCTAAAGCCTTTGTGTTGAGGGAGTAGGCATGAGTAGGCTTCCTTTCCAAGATCTTGCGTAAGCATGTTCGAACCCCCCACTGTGGAGAAACCTTGAAACCCCACCTTCAGCGTAGATGTTAGGATGGCACCACCCCACCGCTGAAGCCTTCCTAGCAAAACCTCAGTAACAGAGCTCCCTAAGCTCCTAGGTGCTGATCATTCAATATACTGGGTTGCTGTTAAGGAACTTAAATTAAGTTATTATATTGGGGAAACCCTATTATTTACTATATATTCCCATTATAAGGCTTAATTTAAGTTCCTTAACAGCAACCCAGTATAGGACAGCAGGATTCACGTGGTCAGTGTCACGAATCTAGTGCGCTGAACGCCTATCGCTCTGCTATCGAAGGCTTCCTTTCCGCATCATGCTGCAGGACTCGCTTTTAGTACCGTACCAATACAAGACAACGTGACTAGCTGAGAAGGTCTGTCACTGCGATGAAGCACGTTAATACCAAGGGCCCTTACTTGCAGGGCCTTGGAGGGTCTAGGTCAAAGGTGAGCCATTCATAAACGGAAAAAAGAAAGCCTAAAGCCAGTCCCTTTAGCAGTCCTCTTGCAACGTAGAAGCCAAAAGAACTACCAAAATCATGGTCCGAAGTTCCTCGTATGCTTACAGTGCAGCGTACCTCAAAATTATCTAGGGCCTCAAACTGCCAGCTGGCCTGAACCTTGAGCGCTCTTGAAAAAGTGTTCTGAAAGAACACTACTTGGCGCTAGTTTCTGTCCAAGCCGGATTCCATGCCTCCATACCTGAAATGTAAAGCTCCACCCCTGCTGGGTGCCACACAAGGTTGTAGCCCAAAGCCCTTACGCTTAACATTGTGGTTGTGGACTCTGGTAGTACGCCTGCCGAACCATGCGTAGCCTAGTCTGGTTTTGAGCGTCAATGGTTTCCAGCCTAAGCCTTTAAACTCTCAGCCCCAAATCTTTTAACCCCTCAAAACTTCAACCTGAACCCACATTTCCATGCACCAGAGCCTCATCCCTATACATCCTTAGGCCCTGAACCTACTAACAACGCTCCGCGCAGGTACGGGTAGCAATGCCAGGTCTAAGGCCCAGCAAAGCTTGGACAAGTACATGAGGACCTTGGCTTATTTGCTCAAAGTTGAATCGAGTTTTCTTTGTTCTTAGTATGCTAAATAGCCGCAGAAAACGTATAAAGCCAAAGCTATAATGTGTATTTAATATGGCTGCGGTGGTTTAGGTGGAGGGCTTTGGTGTTCGTGGATTAGGGTTCAGGGATTTGGGCTGATTCCCCTCAAGCCAAAACCCAAGTTTATTATTCTGGGCTCTGGGTCTAGGACTTATGGGCGCTGATCGGGTATTGGCGCATGGCCTTCGTGAAGTTTTTTCGAGTGGATCAAAGTGCTTGGCTAGTTGAGGGCATGTAGAAATCCCCTCCCCTGATAATGAGCCCTTCCGATAAACTAGTAATACAGAAACACAATGCAATGGCAGGTACATTGATTAGGGGCGGAGACTAAATGTGTAGGGACCCCTATATCGAGGGCGATGCTATAGATTGTCTGATTGGAGTTTCTTGGAAGCAGGTGTCCTGTATAGGGGGATCCCCGACAACAGAGACTGAGTTCAAGTCAAGGGCCAGGAGGGTACGCACCGGTTCCTTACTTAGATTTCCGCAGAGGTGTTAAGATCTATAAGTTATCCAGCAAAATGCAAAAAAACTTGGGGAGAAATCTTTCCTTTGCCAGTTTTCAAGTCAGACAAGCAACATACCCTAGTTCTTCCCTTATTTTGCCTACTTACTAAGCACCCCTGACCCTCCAAGTAGTCCCCATTCAAGTAGACAGATCAAGTAGACAGAGGGTGGTGAACAGGCTCTTGCTCTCCCAGATGCCTTATCCTGCGGTGGATACGAAAAAACCTGCATGACCCTTAGCGCCTGATACCTGAGAATTATGGTGTTACAGTATATGAAGGTCACGCAGCTTCCTGCCCAAATGGGCGGTGTTATGGGATTTTGGCGGGGTGGCTCTGACAACAGGGGGCCTCGGGTGTATGGGGATCATTGGGAGGACACCTGATGTCTTTGAGAAATTTAGAATAGTTTCCATTTGCTTTTCCATTATTCCAATATTAGCCCCAATCATATACCCCCTAAACCCTCAACCCTATGTGTTTTCAGGATTGACCCCAAACAGTTCACTACTTCGGCAGGCACGGCAGGCTGGGTTTACCATGTTCCATTCCCCTCAAAACCCGTCATCCTAAGCATCTGAGCTTTTCTCTCAAACCATATTCCTCTGATTGTATTTCCTAGTCCTGAAGTTCACCACAGCAAACTTCATATATGTGTTGTTAAGCACCTAGGCTGTAAGCCCACCGCAAAACACTTAGTTTCAAGTACTTTTCAGGACCTCCTGCAACATCCACGCTCACATCCTGCTGCTGCTGCGCAATGTGACTGAGCCATCCAGAGGGCTTTGTTGATCTCAGGGATGACTGTGAGGGCTAGCGGTGGTAGACTGTAATTATACAAGCAGTACAAAGGGATGAGTTTCCTAGTGAACAGCCTTCCTGCCAAGCAGCTTTTCAGAAGATCAGCAGGGTACAATAAGGGTTCCGTGACAGCATCCATGAGAGGACTGAAAGTCTTTTGTTTGCACCTTTTTGGGATCCGCTGTTGTACTGAGAGAGGGGATGAATTGTGGCTTGTGATGAAAGAAGGCATGGGTTCAGAAAACACTTCACTTGCGAAGGTCAATTGATTTCTCTTTGCTTCCTGGGTTGGTCAAAGCAGTGGGAGATTGTAAAAGGAAAACCTAGGCCATCCTACTGTTCAGGCCCACCAGAAGTGGCTGGTATTGAAAATCCTTTCAGGGCGTTTTTTGTTCAGATCCTTCGGACTTTTCTTCATGTTTCAGAAGGTTACAGCCGGTGTTAGGAACCCTTGGAGTCATGCGCATGCTCTAGAGGAGTTTCTGCACAGTGTCATCTCAACTCCATTCAGCCTGCAATAGAACCAGGCATCAAAGATACACCCCCCATAGAATCACCAAGAATGGTGGATACCAAAAATCCTGCACGACCCCAAGTACCCGTTACCTTGCGGGTTTGGGGAGTTTAGTATGCTCACTCAATGCAGGTTTTCTCCCGTCTATAGAACGACATAGCCGCGGCTCTAATCAAACTCATTGTTCGCGCTGAGGCACACATAGGGCAGTGGAGCCTTCATTCGCGCGCATGTCCCTGTGTGATAACCCTGCCACTTGCCCTATGCTTGTCGGAGTAGGTTTATTGGAGCTGGGAGTTATATAGACCCTAAATAATAACCCCCTCCCTTTAATGGGGTTATAAGTTATAATATGGAACCTAATATTAAGGCCCTTAGAGGAGGGGGTTTATTACTCACGGGTCTACTTTACTTCTTTCAGGCCATTCCTGTAGGAGATGCTTCTGTCCCTAAACTCTGAACACTTTCCTAAGGCCTGATCCTGTACACCCAAACCTTTCAACAAGGCTAGACCTTAAGTATACAAGGGGCTTAGCGTTTTGGGTTTACAGAGCAGCTTAGGGTTAGGGTTTGGGGTGGGCCTGAAGTATACAAGCCCCAAATCTCAGCCCAAGGTATGGATTGGAAACATTTGCAGGTAATCTGTCAACTAACGTGCAGACCTTCATCTCAAAGCCCAAAACCACAGACTACCCTAATGTAGGCCCTGTAATTAATAAACTCCCTCCAACTAAAGCGGATTCTAATAGGGATCTTAATAGGGGGTTTATGAATCAGGGGTCTACATTAGACCCTAAATCCTAAACCCTCCGTAAACCCTTTGCGCTCATCCCCGCTGAACCCTATTTTGAACCCTCATTCCGACTTCTAGGCCAAATTCCCTAAACATACTTCCACCTTGACCGTAACTAAAATCATGATATGAGGGTTGCCAAAAGTAGGGTCCCGCCATACATCAAAAATGTCATATGTTCTCCATATTCTAGGGGCCCCCAACAGGACCCAGCAAGAACTCCTCATCATTGGTACCCCCGTAGCTCTTTTAAGTTTGAACCCAGCAGCCACTCACCCTAAACCCTAAATTTCAAACCCAAGCCACAGACTTCAAGTCCTTCATTCAGCCCAAAAACTGAGATTCCTGAAGACGAGCTCGACGAACGCTGCGTGAGCAGGATGCTGTCGGTATAGGGTCTAAATAATAGTTTCAATGTTCTTTTCCGTTATCCCTATATCACCCATATATTGCCCTATATTATCCCAATACAACCCCAACACAACCCCAACACAACCCCAAATCCAAGAGGGTTTGGGGTTCCGGTTGGATTCCGGCAGATCGTGCAGAGATCGTATTCAAACAGGGCTCATAGGATTTAGGGTTCAATCTCGAGGGTTCTGTCCGGGGTTAGGGTTCAGGATGCTGTTCAGTGGTTGAAAGGAGTCTAGGGTTGAAAGTCTGTTAAAAGTACGTGGGCCCCAAGCCTTATTAGGAAGGTTCTGAGGCGTTTGCTGGATATGGGTGGTCATCATGACAGTAACAACTCAGCTAGGCGCCCAAAACTTCCGACCTAAACAGGAGTGTATAGGATCGTGAAGAGTGTTTGTTCTAGCCAGTCTAGCAGGATTCCTCACGATTTCAAAAAGGAACAAGTGCCCCGGGACGCTTCCTCCCAGCTCGCCTCTGTTCGAAAAACGAGAAGAACCTGTGGGCAGGATTCTGTCGTCGTTGACGTTCCTGTCGCTTCACCACACATTCAACCAGGACTGAGGCATATTTTTTCTGGCCGTTCCTAAGCCCCAAACCCGAAAACCCTACGGTTGTCCTTAATTTAGGACCCAGGGTGCGGGTGTGCAGGGAAAGTTGGCAGTTCCGTCGGACTTTTTCCAGTTGCAAGTGTTTTTGGGTGTTTTCCCTCCCTGCGGGGTCTGGGGCTGACAACCAGGATTTCAGGCTAAGGTAATACTGAAGGTAGAGATCCCGCGTGTTTGTCACTGACCTGTGCCGGAATGACTATCCGCATTGCACTTCTGATTTCTTTACTTGTGACTCGGAATTCGCATTTGGACCTGCTACCATCCAACAACCTAAGGCCACAACAAGCAGGGCTCTTTTAAACCCTCAATGAAATGGTGTCCACGTCCCACATACATATGTGGTGGATAAGAACCCCAGGACTTCTTGGACATACCAGAGACGGAGCTGTTCGAGGTGTTCCAGCATCACAGGCCCAGCTCTACTCCCACACCTGACTGATGGTGAACGGAGAGTACGGGGAATGGATCCCTAGAAGGATCCCTGCATGATCATCATCCCCTGAATTCCGTCCGCAGCTGCCACTTCAGCACCCTAGACCCTACACCTTTTCGCAGTGTCCATTTGCCCCCCTGGGCCTAGAGCACTATGCAGGCACTGTGGGACTCTGGGGTGGGTTCTACCGGGCTGGAGGCTTTCAATGGTAAATGAGGGATTGGGTTTTAGGGGACTGCAGGGGCTGCTATCTGACTGCCAGCAGGTGTAGGCAGGAGTTTGAGAGGGGCAGGGATACTTAGCATGACTGAGCAAGCATACCATCATAAGCCATATCAGACCCTGCTTATCCACTATCAATCTACCCGGAAGTGCCTCTGACCCTCCAAGACGGGCCTGTAGAAGGATATGTACCCAAAAACATTGGGGAGTCTTTTTTGAAGGATGCAGTCATCACACTCTAGGAAAGTCCTGCAGGCAAAATGTATCCTGAAAGCTTTCGCGTGGCGGGTTTCGCGTTAGCCTTTTTGGGGTGTAGCGTTCCTCTCACTTTGCCAGTGTTTCTCGCATTGGCTACTCTTTCAGGGTAGGGTTAGGAGTACCCTTTAAGGGTGATGTGTCTAAGACCGCTTCTGCCTTGCTAATTTTGATTTCTTCAATTTGAACCTTACTCAAATGGTCTATATCCCCCGGAGTCTCCAAATCTTCTCCACATTTCTCAGTATGCCAGATCAAGTATGAGCTCCGCTGTCTGGGGCCGGTATTCTTGGGAGCTATATTTTGTGGCACTTCGTTAGGTCAATTTTTGTTTATCTCTGTTGCAGCTGAAATCGGGCTCCGTGCGCTCGACCATCTTGTGCTTTATAGGGGGTTTTCCATCTTCTTTTCAAAAAAGTGGAAAGCCAAAGCTCTGGATTAGATTTTGCCGAAACATCGGCTTTTGAGCCAAGGGACATGTGCCCTAGAATCCCCACAACTCAGAGGGAACCCCCAAAAGATTGTTTGTATGCAATCTATGCCTGGAGTGGGAAAAAGGTGCAGCCCCTTCGTTTGTAGAAGCACCCAAGACTTTCAGGCGTGGCATGGTGCGATGGTTTGAGAAGCAGCGCAAGGGCAACGAATCTGCATGGGCTTGGGGTCTCTGAGGGCGTAGGGTTCTGCAGGGATAGAGGCTCTACTCTGTGGTGGGGCATGTCCCAAACTACAGCTTCCCTGATGATAGTGTAGGAGACATACTGTAGCTTGAAGCCTTGAGCTCCCGCAGGCCACCCCAGAGGCATTAGCGGGCCAGTTTCATGTTGCCAAGGCAAAGAGTATGGCCGTTTCAACCGCGTGCTGCAGGAAGTTCAGCAGCAGTGGCTTGGCACAGAAAGAGGCCACAGGGCCATAGGCTATAGGGCTCAGGACACGGCGCTATTCGCGATGTGAAGCATTACTTAGCAACCTTGTGCATGCAGGATCCTGCAAACCTTTTTGAACCTCAGCAAGCTGGAAAAGCGTATGGCCTTGGGGGCGCTCATGTAAAGTCGCCTATGGAGGTATCCTGAAAGCATTCGTTGGGCATGCGTTAATGTGCTATGCCTGGCATGTTGCGGTATGGTTCGGCTTGTTCAACCTTTTAGCATCTTACCTTGGAACCCGCGTTCTGGCATGGGTCCCTGTGTGCTGAAGATACAAGTACGAACCCTGATCATCAACACACACGTTCGTGCCGAACTCTTAACGCACGGCCCGTCTGCAGTTCCCAGCAATGCCAATCTCAGGTTTTCGGCTATCGACTCTGCCAGCGCGGTGGAAGCTGAGATGTTACATCGAGGGTTGTCAAACTTACTCATATCCGTTCCGTTGCCGTATTATAATCGGGACTTACAAGTGGGACCACATGTTTGGCAACCCCCGTTATGCTTGCAATCCCAGCTATAGTCCTTATTGCGAGAAGTGGATGCTGGTTGCGGTTCTCCAGGATTACTCCTTTCCTTTCGCTGGCTTACAAACTCTCATCCCCGACCCAAATCAAGTTAGTTATGTTGCTCTTGACTCCTCAGAAGTCCGCACAACCAGATATCGCATTTTTCAGGCTCAACCCCTGAGCAATCCCTACCGTGCCTCACCACGGGGTGTCCCAGCAGTGGAGTGTCCCTCCTGCCACAGCTTTTCCGGAGTGCCCAACCCCAGAGCATCCCTACAAAGCCCTATCCAAGAGTGTCCCTGCAATGCCCAACCCTGCATGAAGGTATTAGTTGTTCGAAGGAAGGAAAATTGTTTTGAGGCGGTGTTTTGTTGCCCTGCTTTTGGTTTGGTAGCTGCTGACCTTCGAAGGCTGCGCAGCAAAGCACCAGGATTCGGTCAGATTTATTGAATCCTGAAATGCTAAGCTTCAAAGTACTAACTCTTGCTGCTACTGCTTGTAGTACTACTGCTACGATTTGTTCAACGACAACAGTGACTACCACTGCAATGACGACAACGATGTTCCAGAAGCTTGATCGTGGCGGGCAGTGTTACTTCAGGAGACATGGTAGTTTCCCAAAACATGGGAGCCCAATTTAGACAACAATATAACATAGTCCGCATTATTGGGACCCCAAAAAGGTGCATCTGATTTCAGGAAACCCCCAATTGGAAAAGCGTGGAGTGCTCTCTTCCCTCAGCTCTGGCATGCAAGGATACATCAGCTTTCGAGTGGGGCTGTGTAAAAGGAGATGCACGCAATGCCGGTCGATACGCGTCCTGACTGAATGGGTTTTTGTTTCAGCATTATGGGTCCCTTTTGTGAAACGCCTTCCTCGAGTAATATCCAGTGAGCCCCTGGGGAAGCTTGGAACCAAGACTGGCACTCCCGACCATCTAGTTGACTAGGGGTCTGAATCTGTTGCAAATACAGCTGGAGGCTCGCTCCTTCTTTCCTTAGAAGATGCCAATGATGTAATGTCTCTGAGTCTACATGAGGCTGAGTGTAGTGGACACTGCCCAAGATGGCTTCCCTACAATGTCTAAAAGCTGAAGCATCCCAAGTAGGGCAAGCCCAGGGCAGCTTCATCCATTAAGGGATCGGGCTCAGGGTTTAGGGTTTAGGGTTATAAGGTTCTAAAGGGGCATATCGGGTTGCGTAAGGGTATAATGGAGAACCAAGTCATGAAATACAAGCTTGGGTTTTAGAGGGTCCTGGAGGGATAGTTGCCAACATTGTAGTCCTAGATTCCTTGTAAGTATATGTCTTAGGATGCCCCAAATACACCTCAAAATGATGCTAGTAATTTGTGAGGCCCTTGCAGTACGCACTTGAGACTTAAAAACTTCAGCTGGTACTCAGAAACTTGATGCAGTGCAGGGAATAGCCATGAAATGTACAGGAGTCGCCACAGCCAGAGGACTTAGACATATTCTTAATATCACAACCTTGCATGACCGTAGTAGACCATCGTACCACAATTCCCAGGGTCTATGGTGCTTCGGGTCATGCAAGATGTTTAGCATCAAGCGTATCATTAATCTTGGCACCCGATGCCCTAAGCTAGAGAGCTAAGGCCATCATTGGTCCGCGGAGATCAACAGCAGAGCGGGGCGAGGTGGCAACAACTGAGAGTATCTGGGCTGGGTTTAGTGTTTAGGGTTCAGAGGGTATAATGCCACCCCCGGCCCCCTAATGTCAAACATTTCCTATACCGGAGATCTTATGTACTGGGAGACATATTCAATGTTAGGGGGTGGGGGGTGGCCTAGCAGTAGGGGCAGGTGGTTTAGTTGACGAATCAACAAGAATCATTCCGAGAATCCGTTGAATGTAGGGTTGTGGGGTCCCTTCTCAGGCTACGGTTTGGGTTTCAAGGGTTTTGTGGGTTTTGTATTCGGGCTACAGGTGTGGTTGCCAACTATTAAGTTTCGATAGCCTACCACCCTTTTTTGACTCCTGGGATTAGAGGCGCTAGCAGGAGCTCAAACTTTAGCAACGCAGTAAGGCAGCGGCCAACAGCCTTTTTGCGTGAAGTATTCAGGCCAGGGTGGGTGTTTTCCAGGTGCTTATTGCATGAACCATCAGACTATATGGGCATCTATGCAAAGTTGGGAGTGTAGATTGAATTCTTAATTTGCCGTAACAAATATTCACGAAGCTACACGGCCTATCTTTCAGGCCTGCTATGGCTCCACAATGTAATCCGTGTCTGGAACATCCAACCTAAATTTCAGACCCAATTCTACCCACACACTAAACCCCGCACCCATCCCCTCCTTGCCAAGGCAACGACAATGCCTGGATTGAGCTCAATATCCAGCTCCTACAGGCTTGGTCTTCCGGTCGGGGTTCGCGGTACAAAGGCCTACAGGCCCTGTTAATGTTTCAGGCCCAGAAAAGGCATTCGAAGAGCGATGTTGGGGTCATGCAGAGGTATGTAGAGAGCTGATGCCTCAGGATGTCGCAAGGAATATGGGGACCCACCAAGTTTTTGGTGAGATTGAAGGTGCCAGACACTCGTGGACTGTGTTTCAAGGCTTCTCACTCAAAGCCTGATTCCATGTGAACAGTAACTTCAAATGCCTCGACTCTAAACCCTAAAGTATCCCTAAACTGAAATCCTACATGCAGAGAACCCTGGAGATGCAAGCTTATTCAGCCTTAAAATCGCCAAACCTCAAAACCTTACAGCCAAATCCTAAGCCCTCAGTCCTTCAAGGTGACAAACCCCCTAAATTTTTTGGCCCTGAGCACGAGACCCCAAATCCCACGACGAGAGGTGACCGTTCGCGGCCGCCATGTAACGCCTTTGGAATCAGACACCTGGGATGATAATGATTTCAAGGAGGCGCGGGGCGAAAGAGTGGCTAAGGGACATCGTGTTGGGAAGTAGATTTTTGCTTTTGGCTCGGAAGGATGTTTGTTTTTCAACTTGCAACGGCAGGAGATAAATCGGCAATTATGGGAGGATTCCTCCTCAACATTGGCCCCAGTCTGCTAGAAGTGCGTTGCGCCAGACTTTGAGGAGGGATCGCGTGTGTTTCTGCTAGGGAGTGGGTCTGTGGAGGCACAGTTGCTAGAACCAGCCTCATTCACGAGCTGATTAATTTATTCATGTCAGGAAGCGTGCTAAAAGTACAGTGGCAATTTGGCCTTGTTGGGACATAGCTATCTTCACGAAGATACTGTACAAGCCAACAATGGGGAAAGCCCAGAGCATAATGCGCCCTAATCTGAAGACCCAATTCCAGAATCCCCCCAGCTTGAAGCTCCCACAATGAGGGGTAGTCCAGAATTTATGGGCACCCCGAAATGTGAGGGTGTAGACGAATCCTCAAGCCCTAAACCCTCATCCCCAAACCCTAAACCCCAAACCCTGATCCCTAAAGCCTCATCCCTAAACCTTGAACCCCCATCCCTAGACACTGATCCCTAAACCCCAAACTCATGATGATCCCAATAGAAACCCCCATATACTATGTAGTTTCCATTTTCTTTTCCATTATCCCAATATGTCCCCAATATAACCCCTACCTGAACTCCAAAACTCGGGGCGTCAGGTGTTGAATCAGGAAGCCGGCAGACAGGCGCCTCCAGAGTCAAAGGGTTGGGGCTTGGGGCTTGTAGCGGTTCAGGGCTTAAGGTATAGGGTTTAGGGTTGGGATTTTGGGGGGATTTAGGGCTAGGATCTGGGGATTTTGGGGAGTTCTTTGGCATTTAGGATATTCAGGTTCTTGTTCTTGTCATAGCCAGATATATGTCACTAGCGCCCCCAGTAGCATCAACCTTTCTGTGCAAATGAGAGCGACTTCATCCGACCTCACTACAATGATGGCTTATATAGAAATCCCATCATAGAATGGCCAGCTTATTGCACCTGGCCACAAGATGTTCAGATAAGCCGTATGCTGAAACAGATGCATGTGGTTTAGTCTCTGCACAGCATACACTAGCTGACAAAAAGGTACTGGTTTTCTTGTATATTTTGCCTTGCTGCAAGGATTTTTGCTGTAGAGACTGTTGTTGCGAACTCCAAAAACCTGAGCCCCGCGCCTTCGACCCAAAACCCTGTTATTAAGGATATGCTCGAAGTAGGTTGGCCCCCCCCCCTGCACCCGCCCAATGCATAGTAGTATGCTGTTCAGCGTCAGTCCCAGCAGCTTACAACTTGGCCCATAAAGTCTAAGCCCCCAGACCCTAAACCTCAAGCTATGCGACACCAATGTTGAGGCTGTAAATTGATTTTAAAGAGTCAGCCTGACCATGAATGAACCTGACTCTCTCATCCCAAATCTTATGCATGACCTGCACACACTTAACCCTGAATCGCAGCATGAGCGTGAGGCTGCTAATCCTCAACCCTAATCCCTAAACTTACTGGGTTTTTGTAGAAAATAGGAGAATATATTATGTAGGGATTGTGCGGGGATTGCATTCCGTTTTTGCTTACTAAAGACCAGTAGGCAAACCCTTTATCTCTAGACTAAGGTCGAGATCTCATGCCTGTGGAGACTATAGGTCTGGGATGATCTAAGCAAGCTCGTGTGGCCTCGCCTGCCCTCAACCGCAGTGGTGGTGGAGTCTGGGTAGTTACCTTCTAGAAGGCCTCCCTTCGTGAAGGTTTCTAGCTTGGCTTTATGCATGTGAGCTATGGGTAGACTGTTTGAAACCAGAAGCGCCATCTCGCCCATCGGAATCAGCATGTAGGACTCGGATTTGGATGTACCAGAAGCTCCAAAGCGTAAATCCTACTCGATTACATCTCCTACAAAAGACGCCCGGCCCACCAATAATAATTCGTCCCCAAGTAATGTTGCACCCTGTTTAATCTTGGGGCCCCCCCCTCACCCCCCCTCCCCCCCCCCTAACAATACGGGCCTCCGCAAAATAAAAATAGGACGTCTTCAATAAGGCTCCCACGGTACTG
>CAJNIZ010029014.1:19891-75711 GCA_905231905.1 Symbiodinium pilosum | reverse complement strand
CAGTAGCAGTAGCAGTAGCAGCAGCAGCAGTAGTAGCAGTAGTAGTAGCAGCAGTACTACTACTACTACTACTACTACTACTACTACGACGACGACGACGACGACGACGACGACGACGACGCCGGCGACGACGACGACGACGACGACGACGACGACGACGACGACTTTTTCAATTACTGCTACGGCTACTGCCAGTACTGCAATAGACTACCAGCGCCCCTGCCTAGTCCTCATGCCATGTACCCTTCCCTGACAACTTACAATCTCTTCGCTCCCATGGTACACTTAACGCTCCCTGTAGCCCTAAACCCTAAAACCCTAAACTTTCTACCCATGAACCCAGGTAGAGTCTCCAAGGGACTGCAATGTCCGGGAAATGGTTGAGCTCTCGTGGTTTTGTGGATCGAAGAAAGCCTGACCCACTTGCCAGTCTCTCAAGAAATGCAATGTAAATCATGACTAGAGCTTAGGGTTAAAGGAAGTGACCCAAGTGGCATTCTGAAAAAGAGTTGCTTTTCACAAATCCTGTAAGGCCCCCAGACCCTAAGCCCAAATTACCATCTCCAAATCCTAAAACCAAAATGACGCCACACCCGCCACGCAAACGAATATGGAACCCCACATGCCCCGTTCCATACGGGCAGCTGTCTACAAGGGGCCCTTTTGCAGGCTCCATGAAAGGTTTAGGGAAGGGTACGACAGGGTACAGGTGCCTAAAAAGTTATCAATATCATCTTGAAGTCCATTCGAGGTACCATATACTATAATTATACAAGGAATAAGGAACCATAATATTGCTAATTGACTTTTTTTACTTTTGACTTTTAAGTTCAAGTCACTATAATTATACAAGGCATAAGGAACCATCATATTGCTAATTATCTAGGACCCTATATTACCGGGAGCCAAGAAACGATCACGTATGATCTGCATCGCAAGGCTCTTAGAGGAGCCCGGTTTGCCAACCTGGGAATCGGTAAGAATGATAACAGTCATACTAATACTAACCACAATAGTAAGAATATTACCTAACCCTAGGGCTCCTAGTTACCTAAATAGTAGGCTACCGGGCCATGTAACTATAGGGTATATAGAATCCAGTTCCCATTATATAGGTAGCTGGAGCCCTTGGTTGATAATAACAACAACATAAGAGGTAACAATAGCAATAACATTTGATGAATACATTTAGCGTAGGTAGGTCTCGGCTTTAGGCTGCAACCCTGCAGGTTGTGGATTTAGGCCGTCTGGATCTTGGGTTCTGGAGTGTTGTTTTCGGGGTCAGGGCGTAGAGTTTCGTCTTCATTGCCAGTGCAGGACGTGAAGGGGTGGACAAGTATTGTCGGGCTGCAGAGGGGGATTTGATACAACATCGCAGTGACGGGTTTTGAGGGGCTTCGGACACTGACAATGTGCTGCGAGAGGCTGAGAAAGGGTTGGTCATGCCAGGCATACTTGGAGGATGCTTCATTGCTGGTCTGGAAATGATGCCTCATCGCCGGCTCGGAAGGATTTTCGGCTATCTGAACTTGCTCCATGGCTAGTGGCTACTTCACTCCTCTCATGACCGAAAGTACGGCAGTAATTATAAGGCACTGATGGGTATTTGTACAGGCATCTTTTCAAATCACGGCCCTGCGGCAATGATCAACGGAATCCGCACATCAATGCACACAATCCTTGGTTTTGGCAAGCTGACAAACTGGCACGGCCCCGAGTGATTCTTGCTAGGCCATGGAAGCAGCTACCAAGCTCCCAATGGCTTCGCGACAAGTTCAAGAGGCTATACTGCTTCGGGGCAGTATATAATCCCCCTTAAGTAGATAGAATATGGTTTTTTGGGGGATCTTATTATAAACTACACACAGCCATATTCAATCTACTTAAGGGGGACTTTCAAGCTGTTGTCTTGGAAGTCCTAGGAAAACCACAAAAACTAGCTTTGTGCTGAACTTCGGTGGCTGCTCAAAACAATGTTTTGGGTTTCCTTCAAAAAATGTCTTGGAGAACATAAGTTTTACATAGGAACACATGTTTTTTGGGAAGGGCTGGGCTTGAAAAGGGTATTTACAATGTTTTCAGGGGGTCGGTGGATCTTGGGATATATCCGTTGTGTGTTACCATAACATATAGGGAGTGTCTTAGTCAAATTAGAGGGTGGAGGGTTATATAAGGGGCAGTGGATTAGCTCTCTGATGTTACAGATTCCCATCCTCGAGCTCCCACATTATAACAGTGCTGCACGATTTTGGGTTTAGGGCTTAGGGCGTAGGGATTAGGGTTTGTAGGGTTTACAAGGTTTAGGGTTTATAGTTTATAGGGTTTAGGATGTTGCCCCAACATCTTCGAAAGACGGGCTTGTTTGGACACGAGCTGTCATGGGGCATACTAACTCCAAACATGCTGCGGGGCACCTTGAGCTACCCTGAGGGTCCACAAACACCGGAGGAAACAAAACAAAAAACGGCTTGAGGTCCTGAAAACCATAATCTGGAAGGTTTTGGAACCTCAAGCCAATATTTGGTTACTTGGACCCTTGGGGTTATTCTTTGCTGAAGATCATCGTGAAGATGTTCTCTTTGAGAGACTGGTTGGCAGCAACCCCGGCCGGAAGAGGTTGCGTGGCCTGCAATGCCTCAGTCGATACTTACAGCAGCAGAGGGGTAGACACGTGAACATGAATTGGAAACTGTGATTGTAAAACGGGCCCGTAGTGATTGATGTGTGGAAGGAAGGGTATGGTCAGAGGGGTATGGCGCGTCGGGGCTTCGCGCTTTAGGACTCAACAGGACCAGCAGGGTTCTTTCTCTTCAAAAGGGCTCGGGATAGGGGTGAGTGGTCTCAATGGATTCTCTCTACTCCCAAGTCCGCAAAGCTGTATCGAATTAGCACTTTCTGCTAGTGCTTGCGACTTGCCTTAATATCTTTGGACTATTTAATGCTGGGGGGTGGAATTCAGGGTTCAGGGCTTAGGGAACCCCAAAACATCCTCAACCCCTTTAGGGTCTAATGCTTTTTCGGGAAAGGGCATTTGAGCTCTAGCACCAAGCACAAGTTCCCACTTCAAGTTGTGGGAGGCCGTGGTTGGGGCACTAATGGCTTCGCCTTGATTTATATGGGGGTTTCCCACAGGGGGGGGCTTACGGCTTAGGGCTTAGGGTTTAGGATGTTTGAGCTTTCCTAGAGTCCAGCTTTGGATTTCCTATGATACAGCATTTTCTATCTTATATGAGAGGCCCCTGTTCATGGAAACCTCATATCACTCCCCCTTGACTTTTTGATCGTCTCCAAACGTATCTGAGGTAATCCAGAAAGTATCTAAAATTGCGGGGTGGTGGGGCGGGCAAACGCGGAGGTGGGATCACTGCCTCTGCAGCCAGGTTTTCGAGATTTGAGATCTCTATCAAAAATTCCTACACCCTAAACCCTAAATCAATAACCCTTTTGAGGTCTGCATCAATAACCCTAGCATTGCAAGTACAGTGTGATGCAAGCTTCTACTTTTTTCTGCCACATATATAACCGTATTCGGGGCCTTGTGGGTAGGTGGGTGGGAAGGTCATGGAGAAAGCCCTGCTTCACCTCAAGCATGCGAGCCCACGCGACTTGGGCATCCCAGGTGGCGCAAGATGTTCTTTCCAATCCCCAATATGGGGTTAAAGTGTTGGCTTTCCAATGCTCAAAATTCGCTGCGGCTTACAGCGCCTGGCAACCCCAACTCGTAATGCACAAGCCCGCCGTAAATTCTTCAGCGAGTCAGCGTAGTTCCATTTCGGATGGCGTCGTCTCATCCTTTAGACCAACGCTAAACGACATCACAAGGCTCAAAAGGAACTGTACAGTAGCCCCTGGAATGGCTCTACATTGCATCGAGTTGCACTGATCATGTAGTCCATCTGCTCATTAAGCAGCTCCTCGCATATCGAGTGTAGCTGCTCCCTGTATGCTCATGATGCACTTGGTTTAGCGGTTAGGACTTAGGGTAATACGAAGCCCTCATGACTGAATGATGTCACCGACTTTAACGCGCCAAGAGGGTTTGTTTGCCTCACTGAGTAGCCAAGTGCTTCTGATGCAACCAAGGGAACCCTTCATAAAGGACCCTATACATCTAGAAGTCCGTCTACATCCACATGCACATCCAGCCCAAATTCCGGCACCCTGGCTTGAGAAGCACCACGAAGAACAAACGGATGGGGCAACTTGGGCACTTGCGCAGCGCAAAAAGGGCTGTGCCAACACACTCTCTCTCTCTCTCTCTATATATATAGTATACTATACTATAGGGTTTAGGGTATACCCTCAAATCATTTGAGCTGTCCCTACTACACGGACAGACAAGAAGAGGTCCCGGATCTGTCCACTTCAGTGATGGTCTCAGTTGCCAGCACGGTAACTCATGCGATGCCCAGAGCTGATATTGCTGCGAAATAGTTTCCAATCATGTAAAGTATCCGTCGAAATTGTAGCACTCCAACATTTGATTTGAGACCTCAACGACTTTCAGCAGGCAAGTCGATATTGTGCAAAGGATTGGGTCACTGCAAGGTTTTTCAATCAGCAATTCAAGGTCAAATGCAAGAAAACGTTCAGGTCTTTTCAGGGACATGGTGTACGGAAAAGCTTCTATGTCTCAAATGTGAATGCACGTCCTGCAGCTCCAGAAACCACAGAAGCACCAAGGCAAGGAAAAGTTCTGCACTTACATCCTACTAGGTAGCTCCTTCCTTTGGGTGCCCGATTTCAATTTCTCGGCCGTAGATCCTCCCAAAGGATTAGGTCATGCCCCCATGCAAAGAGCTACATAACAAATCCAAGGTTTTTGAGATCTCAGCTTTTGGGTATACGAGGTAGGATATGCCGCTCGGCGCTCATCATTGACTTGTCTGAGTCTGCTTTGGAACCTGATTGGGGGGTATCATGAGAACATTGGTTGTAAAGTTCAAGACACCCCTAAACCCTAAACCCTAAACCCTAAACCCTAAACCCCGGACTCACGGGGCGCTAGTTGTGACATGCTCCTCAATGAAGGAGGCTTTGTACCAGTTGTCCGGAAGCGTTGGCCAATACGTCTCGATGGCCTCCTGCGCAAGGGCCCCTATGTACACTTCTGTCCGTAGGGCAACCTTAGTGGTTTTGGAATCAGAAATTCACTCTTAGAGCCTCTAGCTGCAGCATTTGCAACCTTTCAAAAATTGCAGAAACAAGAAAAATCAAACCTGAAAACATCCATCAACCCCAAACCCTAAGCTCGTTCAATCCCACAATGCCTTTGCTTGGCACCAGCCTGCATCGAAGATTTCCGCAACATCCCAACCTTGACGCCCGTATGGTTTAGGGTGCAACCCTGAACCTGTATATCTCAGCAAATTTCTGACTATACACCCTTTTAAGCCATGGCCTCCAGAACTAAACCCCCAATCCTGAACCACACCCAACTTACTGGTAGCCGGTCATTAAAGGATGATGACATGAAGACATGGACCCGTATATTAATCCTTATGTAAACCCCTTGGCATACAGCACAAATCCCATTCCTTCATTCCCTGCTTGAGACCAATTGTCCAACCCTCCTTCAATCGCCAACGGCCATCATCCAAATGGAGGTGGTCTTGCCACCAGGCTCTGCTAAGCTCCTTCTCAATCTCTTTCCTCTACTCCCAGCAACACCCTGTGAGCAATGTGGTTATGCTGTTTCCTGAAAGATGTCATAGAAAACATGCAGGAAAATAAACGAGACCTCCCAAACAACTATCATCATGGCCCAGCCCCCTAACCCAAGATCATAGGTGTATGGGATTTAGGGTTTAGGGTTTAGGGTATGGGATCTTCGTACAATCATCTTTATTATGGCTATTTGGAAGGTCTAGGAAGGGATTTGCCAAGTGAAGCCTGGCTTCAGAAGAGCCATGCGATGATCTGAATTGAGGCGGAACCAATAGCAAAGACAGACTGCCACATAAAAGGCCTTCAGCAAGAGCGTTTGTGGCGCTTCCTGCTGATCCACTTCGCGGCCATCATTCTGATGCTTGAGCTTGCGCAAGTAGTATGGAACCAAATTCGCTAGTCTGCGCACGTCGCGAAGGGAAACTGCGGCAACATCTTGCTTGCTGCGAAGAAATCTGTGGCAAGCAAGCACGACCAAAACCACACAGAAGTGCATTGGGCGTTCCTCCTCGGTTCATGGTGGGCTTCAAGCAACAAGCAGTTCCTTCATAACTGCAGTCTACCAACATCTACCAAATGTTTCCTTTTTGGGTGGACATGGATGCAGTTTTAACCGAAATGGCCCAACATTCTTCCCTGCATCCTTGGGAACCCGGACTACCCCTCTCCTCTCGATGAAGGCCACCTTTGACGGCAACTTGCGGAAACCTACCTAGTACAGGGGCTGAAATACGTACCAAGTAATAATAGAGACTCCAACGGCAAAGAAAACGGAAAGTGAGGCTATATAGAGTCTTATAGCGAATGAGGCCTGTGCAATAAGCAAAAGCTTAGAGTTCCTGGTTCAAGGTTTGGGTTTTGGGTGTGTATTTAGCGTTCCATATGACTTTGAGGTCTATTTGAGGTACTTCTGCAACATTAAACTCTATACAAGGAATCTGACGATTTAGTTAGGCTTCTACACTACTGTTTCAGTCGGGTCATATGTGACACGCACCGTGTGCTATCGCCCTTCCGGCATGCTGCCAAACAGGAACAACCTCATGGCAAACAACCTTCATTAATTATGGAGGTTAGTTCCCGGATGTGATCGCTGTTCGGAACGCCACCCAGCCCCCAAACATTAAACTCCTAAACCCTAAACCCTAAACTCCTAAACCCTGAACCCTAAACCCTTTTTGGGGAGGGGACTCTGCAGATGCCCCTACATCCTAGACCCGACAAGCCGTGGTAAACTGGACAGTGCCCAGCGTCCGTTTCTCCAAACGGGACCGATTTCAGAATGGATTGAACCTGGCTTAGGGTTGAAGGTTTAGGGGTGGATGGATTGAACCTGATTTGGGATTCAGGGTGCAGGGCTCAGGGTTCTGGATTCAGGGTTTTTGGGGTTTAGTTAAATGACATTGGGCCTTACTTAGGTACCGTAGCCGGTGTGGCGGTGTGAGCCCAGAGGGGTTTCAGGCTTAGAGTCTACATGCAGAGAGAGTGGCTGATTCCTGCAAGCCTCTAGGCCTCCAAGTACGGCTTAGGGTTTAGGGTTTAGGGTTTGAGGTTGGCTAGACAAGTTGATCATCGCCAATAGTCACGTCCTCTCCTGTATTCCCCAACGCTCCCGAAGGTTCCCGGAATGTCTCTCCCCCTTCAACAACCCTACCTTGAGCACAAGGTTTAGGGTCTAGGGGTGAGGGTTGTGCTCCGCCACAAGTGGTTGTACCACACAGCAGCAGGGCTCGAGGTAAGCTTAAAACCAGAAAGGCCGCGCCCCACCCTAATGAATGTCTAATCTCAAAAGCGTGGTTCTCTCATGTGAGGGCCTCAAATTGAAGATTTCAGACTTTCTGGGACCAGGTTGGGATTTGCGAGTCAGGGCTTAACCCCCCTAACCCTGGTTCCAAGAAGCATACCGCTTTTCCTCTGCCACACTGAGCATGCCAAAGTCCCAGGTGCACCTGATTTCAGGCTGAGAATCCTGGTTCCTTCTTGGGATACTATCTAAGATCATAGCTTCGTACTCCAGTTTATGGTTTAGGGTTTCAACTCTGAGACAATTACAATGGTAAACTATTTGCAGCCACGACCCAGAATATACATATGTATATATATATCTAAATATATATACAGGAATATGTAAGGTGTAGGTTTCCAAGCCTATATTAACAGCATTTGCATTGGGCTGTCTGAGCTATAGTCCAAACTCCTATTAATAGTATTCCCGCGGAACAAGCCCACCAAGCAGGGAACCCCCAGACTATAGTAGGCGTATGATAGGAATGGGGATCCTGGGGGATATGTTCCCATTATTGTCCCTTAGCTAACTGCAGTAGCTATTAGTTGTAGACTTAGACGCAAAGCCCCATGATGTGCGACCCCGACCCAAACACCTGAACCCGGAAAAGGAACTAGTTTTTGGCAAATCTTGAAAGGAAAACGTTACTTTCAGACAGCGGCCCACATGACCAAGGATTCCGGCAATGGATACACGGCGTAAACAAGATCCGTAATGGGTACCTTGCAGGGGAGACAGGGAGAAGAGAAGGATTGATGGTTTAGGGTTTAGGGTGTGCGGGACTGTCTTGACTAGAAAATGGTAGCCGAAGCAGGTAGCAGACAGACACTATGTATGTATGTATGTATGTATGTCTATATACATGTGTATATATATATATATATATGGGTGGTTGTCAAGATTATGGTCCTTTTTGGGGTCCCTATCATAATACGGCCCCTAGTATTTATTGTACCCAAAAAGGGACCATAATTTTGACAACCACCCATATATATATATATATAGATGTCTGAGCCTGACCATGCCGCCTTAAAACTTGCTCCAACAAGCTTTAATGACCCGGAAGCCCAATCCTAAACCCTCAGCACCAAATCCTAAACGGAAAAGTCCATTGCCCTACCTCGAGGGTCCACGCGTCTAAATACTAGGGATTTCGTGATCACCAAGAACGATGAACAAAGAACATTTTGTTGGAGTACCTGGACCCTTGAGGGTAGGTACCGGGCTGGTTATGTTTATAACGCAGAATCCTGAATTAAGGCCGTGCTGGGCACCTTCACAGTAGAACTAACCCCCAACGCCACAAACCCCAAACCCTGAAACCTAAACCCAAAAATCCCTTAACCGAAACCTAGGTACCAGGCATGACGGTCCGTCGGTGGTCGACGCTAGGTCTAGGCCACCGGTGGCATGACAGCGGGACTTCTTCCGATAGGGGTTGCAGGCGGCGAACACACGCAGATTTTCCTTGGACATCTGGGCATTCCCCGGACCTCTATGTGAAGGTTTCCCAACATTAGGGGTACCATTTTGGGGGTTCCTATAATCAGGATAATCAGGATTATAATATGTTGAGGTCTATGTTGGGTCCTTTTATTTTGGGAAACTACCATGTCTAAAAATAAAACCTACATTGGGCTCAAGCCAAGGGGATTGCATTTGAACATGCTACATGCTCGAAGCTCAGCTTCTAAACTATGCCAACGTTGCTACAGCACGTGGCACAAGTTGGAGGCTTCACAAACTGGACCCTAAACCCTGGTTTCCGCCAAGTCTCTGGAAGGGCAGTGCCATGCATGGACTTGTCACAAACAAGCTCGTGGAATAGGCCGACACAGCTAGCAGTGTTGATCTCATCCAGAAAAACCTAGACAAGCGCTTCGGGTTTAGGGTTTAGGGTAAACACGCACCGCAAATGTGCGAATTCTTGAAAGTGTGCTAGTCACCATAAACAGAGGGTCCCCAGTGTAGACCCAAACATACTACAGTCCTTAGTACAGGGACCCCCCCTAATTTTGGCAAACCCCCGAAAAGGTTGAGAAGCTCCCAACCGCCGGAGCCCCTAAGGCCCTAGCTTTCCACATTCAGCAGGTGTAAAGGAATTGAGGCGCTTCGACTAGGTTGCTGTTGAGGAATTCAAATTTAGTTACCATAACGAGTATCATGTAGTAAATAGCAATGTTTCTCCCAATATTGTAACTTAAAAGAAGTTCCTTAACAGTAGCCCAGTACTTTGCTGAGTACATTTACTACAACATGAACCCGCTGCAGTGACAGAGAACCGTGTTCTGGGCCTTGTGTTCCAACAGCAAAGAAATATGGCAATCTCTCAAAAGTAAGGGTACCTTCTTGGGGCGCCCATAGTAAGGATTATAATATATCTGTATGGACGGAACAGGGCCAACTTTCAAGCCTTGACTAACTTAGCCTTCATGATCTTGGAAAAAGCCGTTATTTGTGTCTTTATGAAACAGAGGTGACCCTTCGCCTTGAAATCTATTTTGCGTTCGGACTCATTTGTTCGTCGGCTTTAGGATGTAGCGTGCAGTGTTGCAACGTTGAGGCCCGAGGATGTACTGACAACCTTAATGAATTCAGGGTGGCAAATGAAATATGAGATTTGTGAGGCACCCAGCAAGCAACTTTTTCTCCTTTTCGGACATGAGCCACACTATGTCCTATGCTAAATGGCTTGCGGAGCCCACGCTATGCTTTGTCAATCTGGGGATTGGAGGGGAGCCTGCTACGAGAGGCAGCGCTAGATTCATGACAGCGTTCTTGGAATGAGAAATGTGCAAACATGCGAGAGGTTGGAATCTATGTTGAAAAGGAGGCAACGGCCGGTCATTGATGATAATGATGGTGGTGATGTTATGATGCTGGTGATGACTCACGACTATCTTCGGAGCCCATACAGAGGGACCAGTTCATTAGTAGACCTATGATCGAAGGCAACTTCCGTGTCTTCCAAAAGATTCCAGTCCAAGAAGCCCAAACCTTTTGACGCGAGTCGCCCAAGGCGTTTGCCACGGCCTCTGAGACAAAATTGACAATGTCAGCCTGCTTGCAGGTGGGGTGTTTGCATCAAGGTGTGGAGAAGACACTGAGAATTCAACTGAGAATTCAACTGAGAATTCAGAGACTGATTATATACGTTAATATTTCGAGTTGGAGCACTACATTCTTGAGGATTGTTTTGGGCTTATTCCGTTGCTGGGATTCTATCGGGACTGCGCTCCCTGATTATCTGATTCCCCTACCATCTCGGCTTGAGGATGGGCGCCTGTGACTGGCAAAGCCCAACAGGGGCGGCCTCAAGAATCTGTAGAAACATCCCGTTTAGGGTTTAGGGATTAGGGTTTAGGGATTAGGGTTGAGGGTTTAGGGTTGAGGGTTTAGGGTTGGGGTTTAGGGTCTAGCCCAAACCCTGTAGCATGTTGTCAAAGGGCCAAATATTGTGGGCCTTCTCATAATCGGGACCCAATAAGGGGCCATAATTTTGACAATCCATACTTGATTACACACAGAGGTAATGAGCTCTAAGCAGATTCTGGGACACTCTTCAGCATGCTGGGGACAGGAGGAGGTTCAAGGTTTAGGATTTAGGGCTCTCTTCAGGACTGTACCGAGATTGCTGAGATTCCAAGCTCCTGTATGCCCGGCTTAGGTGAAGGGTTGTGCGTTTGGCCAGTATTTCACAAGTCTGCATCCTTTGGCTGTGTTCTACCCTACACCCTAAACCCTAAAATCTAGACCCTAAAGCCCTAAACCTACACTCTAGTGAGGCTACACGGCCGGTCCTCTACCAAGCCACCATGAACATCGAGAACGAAGGCGTGAATCCCCGTGAAGCGGGCCAAATATCGGATGACGGCGCTCTTGCCTCGACAGGTACTTAGCCCTCTTGCCCCTGGAGGCCGGAACCCTAATTACTCTAAAGGTAGTGCCTACATTGAACTATTTGGAGCCTTACAAAGTAAATGGAACCTCAACGTTGCGAAGCCCGCAAGGGCCGCTCAGTGCCTGAAACAGCCTACCTAATCTCTCCATACTAGTATTGAACGCCCGCATCACATATATTAGGGGACATATTCCATGTCAAGGGGGTATTTCGTACTAGTACGACGGGCTTACTTTCAAAGAGACTTCCAGGTAGTTACCAGGTGGGTACCCTTTTAGGAGGCCTGATTAGACCGCAAATGATACCCATGACCCCTATGCACATGATGCCAGCCTAAATTGGGGTACTTACCACATGGAACTGGTCTTGATACTGCTGCAGAACGATATTCTCAGGGTTTGGGGATTTTGGTCTGCTGCTCGGCCTGGATCAGGGTTTAAAGGTCTGTGGTTTAACCCTAAACCCTAAACCCTGCAGGACGAACACAAAAGGCAAATGGGCCTGGCTCCGAATCCTCGGCCTGAGGTCTACGCCCAGGCTTCGCCCAAGACTGCTGACGAAGTAATTTCCCAGACCCCTTAACAAATCCAAAAAATTGACCCCTCCCCAATATGAACCCAGTACTACATTGGGGAAACTAGGGGATTAGTAGGGGGTTCATTTTTTGGATCCTTTAGGGTGTCTGGGCTTTACTAATTGCCGACCGGCTGCCACAACCTGATTCTCCCATCAGCACCGTCGGGACACCGGAGTTGATGCGAATATACAAAGCCGCCATTTTCATCACCTGGGGTGTTCTGGATTTAGGCGTCCCCATGTAAGAGTCTGGCGATCTTCTATGCTTGTTGTGGAAATGCCAGGAGAAAATCTAAAACGCTATAAGACACTGGGTTGCTGTTAAGGAACTTAACCTAATTCACTGTAATAAGCAAACTCTACAATTTACTATATACTCACATTATGGTAACTTAAACAAAGTTCCTTAGAAGCAGCCCAGGATAGGGATGCTCTGGCTTAGGCAGGCAACGGTGTCCACTGTGAGTGCAAATCCTTTGAGGCTTGGGTCGGCATCCAGGCGCTGTATGACCATAGCCAGGCTCCTGCAGTCTTGGCCTCGGTTGGTGTAGGCTTTATAGTACTGAGCTCACATATGATTGGGGGGTTCCATTTTTGGGATCCTTGTGGGGGTCTGGGTGAGGATCCAAGCATAAGACGTTCAATGCCCCCAAAACTGAGAGCTTGTCAGGATTCGGGGTCAGAGCAAGGGGATGAAAGACAATCTCCTGCTGTTTAGGGTTTAGGCTTTGGGGTTGAGGGGTTTGGGGTTTACTGGTTAAGGTTTAGGCCCACACTGACTTTTTTGTTGAGTGAAGAAAAGAATGCAAGGCCTAAACCCTAAACCCGAAAGCCTAAACCCTAAACCCTAAACCCTTTTGCTGAGGGGGCTCTTCAAGTTGCTGGAATTTAAGTGCCTGCCTAGGACGCACATAAACAAGGCATACGCAGAAATCCTTTCCTGTAGTACGACACGCAAACCGCTTAATAAGAAATACACCCAATGCGATTCCTTGATATATGACAAGGGGTACTTATTGTGGGGGCGGTAGGGGGGGGGTGTAATCTAGGGGGAAATAAACATACGAATCGTAATAATACCACTAATTGTAATTCGAATATTCTGCATAATAATACTAATAAAAGTAATCACAACATAACAATAATGATGACAATAGTACTTACCATAAGTGATGATGTCAATGGAAAGCAGGTGTCGGAATCCGTGCCAGCCTTGCCGAAACTTTCAGCTTGAAAGTGTGTATAGAATTTACTCAGGTGGACCCCCCCCCGCCCTGTAACAGCACCTTAAAAGGAATTTAAGATGACCCTAAGAGAATCGCCATTATCCTCATAGTTACTACTACATGGTGGGGCCTAAGAGTTTACCTAAACCTCCTAGATATCCATAATGGTAGCCTTTGGCCACAAAATAATGGGCTTACTTGTGGGCTATGGTATCTGGGAAGTTTAGGGTGTGGGCGGTTGGGGGTGTTGAGCCCCAACATGCCGGAACCTTCCAGATACCTTAGGAGGACCCCCCACCCTGTAATAGTGGTATAATAGGAAGATCATAAGACCCTCATATCATCCTTATTATCCCTTATAGTCACTATTACAGGGTGGGGGGTCCACCTAACAGATACCCGGGTTTAGGCTTCCGAAAGGCGTTTTGCTGTTACCCTGAACCGAAACGCTCAACTTTATCTTCTGACTCCCAGACCCGAAGCCCCTGCCAAGTGGCTCACCCCCAAAAGGTTGTTCAACAAAAGTTCCAGATGGCCTGGCTCCGTCGACCTGCCAGATGAGTCGTCAACTTTGGAGTAGTTGACGAGACGAAATCCTTCGCCTTCCCAGTAGGCTTTCTCCTTTTTGCCTGAGTTGCTTAAGGGTTTGGGGTTTAGGGACTTTAGGTTTTGTATCACAAGCACGCAAGTGTTGGCTCCTTTGCTGGACCTTCTTGACAGCACTACACTTTATCAGAAGGGCTTTCTTTAAGCCCTAGGCCCTCAACCCTAATATAGTGTATATAACCCCAATGTACTGTACATAACCCTATGTCATATGCCTATACATAATAGTTTCCATTTTGTTTTCCATCATCCCTATATAACCCCAGTATAATCTGCGAGTTGCTGTTCTGGCTGGGTCGCTCCCAAAAACCAGAGCGAATGACTGGGTTGAAGCCAGATGGGTGAGTTTCCTGGGTTGCGGTTGAGGAACTTAAGCTAAGCTACCATAATGGGCCAATAATGGGTATATATATATATAAATGATACTTGATATGGTTTCCCCAATATGGTAACTCAAATCAAGTTCCTTAACAGCAACCCAGTTTCTTGTGGCCTCTTTCCGTAGCATTCCTGGCTGGGCCGATGTGCGCACAACTTTTGCCGGAAAGCAATGAGAGCCAGTCTGGGAAAAGGGCCGTAGCAGGGTACAAACGGATTGCTCCCTCTTCCATGAACCCTAAACCCTAAACCCTAAACTATAGTGGTCACTGCTGCTTATTTTGGTGGTTGCTCTCATCACCCGCTGGGTCACCCCTGCCCTATGTAATGGCCCAAATGCTCCTCCAAGCAAGACTGTCAACGTTCACTGTAGGTAATCTTGGAATGAAGGAGCTGGGAGACGTATGAAGTTGGGCTGATCTTTGGCAGTCAGCTCTAATAAGGGGGCTCAGTCACCCCAACCGATGTATCAAGGGCCTCCAACTGTATATGACAATAATAGCGTGCCAACTTTGTAAGGGGTTGCGCAACTAAATCCCCCTTCACAAATTGAATGGCAAGCCTCACAGTCGTTCGGCCCTAAACCCTAAACCCTATCCTGTTGTGGATCTAGGAGCCTAGGGTTGTAACGGGAGTTCAGTTGAACGTTCATGAATACAAAGACCTGGGCTTTGAGCAAACTTGCTGAAGCCTCGCTTAAAGATCGTAAAGCTGACCGAAACCATCGAATAGGGCTCTGAACCCTAAACTCTTGCCGTGTTGTCTACATGGGGTTGCACCCTGGCTCAGGTGAAAAAGGGGTGTTGAACGTCTGCATGGCACGGGGAAGCAGATCATGGAAGGCCCGCAAACCCAAAGGCATGAACCCTCATACATTGGATCTGATAGTAGCCGTTGACTTAGTGGGGTTAGCAGGGAATATGGGAATATGTTTTATAGTCTTCTACTACGAGCCTGTAAGTTGACTGGGAATTCCAGTAGCGATAGAGTTGCAGCGCTAATCCAGGCACAATTAGCGGCACCACTTTTTTAGTTGACTGCCAGACTATGAAACGTACTGGTGTTTAGTAGAGAATAGGGGAAAGTGTTATACAGTATACATAATATGTATATATATATATACGTATAGGGATTCTATTCCCTTATTCGCTACTAACCACCCGTAAGGAAATCATGTTCACCATCCTTGCTCATGGAAAGCCCCACCTGGCACGGCATCATCACGAGCTCTTCGCCCCAGGACTTCAACAAGCGAAATGACCGACCTTGATTCTCGCGGTTTAGGGTTTAGGGATTGCAGGTGTGGTTTTGCTTCCTTGTCAGATCATGAGCTCCTAAAGACATGATTCAGGGCAGTCTACAGTTCTCTTCCTTGAGGTGCAGGCTGTTTTTGCATGGCCACACATTGCCCCCAAAGACAGCACTTGAAGCTAGAGATCAAGCAGGGAACAACTGCTTCAGGTTTCAGCGCTGCTCCCGAAGTAAGTAAGGTGCAAGCACGGAAAAGACCACAACAATAGAATATTGAGTACTTGTTGCACGGCACTCATACGAGACCCTGAGCAAAGCCAGATGAAATCTCTCTGCCACCGAGCTACAGCTCTTGCTACTAAGATTCCCACATGGGGATTTCCGGAAATCACGGGTACCGTTTGCGGTGCACCCATAATAAGGAATGCAATATTTGGGGGTCTGTGGTGGGGTCCCCCTCCTTTTTGAAGCTACTACAGTTAGTATACTAGAATACAATGTTTTTTCAGGGTCATGCCGGATGGGCTTAGCAATCAATGGAAGGAGTCTCAGGCTCAAACTTGAAGACAAGACAACTTGGCCTCTAGCACGACAGGCTCGCCCTACTGATGGAGAAAAACGTGCATGATCCTACAAACCTGAACACCAGAAATTGTGGGGATGAAGCTTAAATAATTTTGCCCATCAAGTAGTTTGGATCCCAGTTCGAATGCAGTGCAAAAGGAAAAGGACCCCATTCCAGGTCGACTTCTCAAGTGATACGCACAACCAATAAACAATCCAAATCATTGCAATGGGTTGGTGGCAAGGGCGGTTGATGCCACAAAAGCTCTGCCTTTTCATGACGGTCCCTGTAAGCCCTTCGAAGTACCACCTTCATACCAAAAATGCCTTCAACCCTGAACCCTAAGGTCACATGAAGAAACTAGGAATGCCTGCAGAACAAATCCAAGCGTGGCCTCCGGCTGGGGGGGCTTGGCTCCACAGGCCATGTCGGGAACTACGCCTACTTCGTTCGGGACCCTCCGCCCTCAACTTAAATCCTCAATCCCCAACCCCGCACAGTAAATCTATCTGAAATTCTCCACCCTCAACCCTAAACCTATTTTGTCCCCGGATCCTATAAAGTTCCCTGCAAAGTCTGAAACGCCCACCTTGGTCGGGTGGAAGCTTGAGCATCCCTGCTTGCTCCGGTAAGAAGGACTTCTGTAGCCTCAGAAATTTTGAAGGGTTATTATTGCCTCTAAACCCTGAACTCGCAACCTTTCAGACCCTCGCAGATCCCACCCCCTGCAAAGGCGAATTTGGCCTTATGAAGGACCTGGCTTGTCCTTGTGGGTGTATAATGTTTGTTTTTTGCGAAATTCTGCCTCGCCTGTTAGCCGTAGCTACGGTGGCCACCCTAAACCCTAACCCGTATAATGCGGCGTCTAAGATGGGTGATGTTTCTGGCCGGGAACTTCATTCGGGAATTTTCTGAGGCTGGAAAGTCGACAGAGTTGTGGAGCAGGAGTCTAGGATTTAGGGTTTTAGGAGGGATCAGCGCTTAGGGATTAGGGTTCTCCAGCCCAGTAAGAGGAGCTTGCTCTAAACCCCAGACCCTACACCCCCCCCGCCACCAGCGGGCCCAACATTTTCGCAGAAATATCCCAAGGACTATCCACAACCAAGGATCCTAAGTAATCCCCTCCCCCTAATAATAAACCCCCCCACCCCCCTAATAATAAATATTCCCAATATATTATAGTATACCATATTTGGGGAGTATTTATTATTAGGGNNGGGGGTTTATTATTAGGGGGAGGGGGTTACCTGTATGAGCTACAGTCAATATTTCGCATACAATTACTGGACCTTCCTTATTAGGGAATATATTAGGGACTATGCTAAACTACAAGAGGGACCCCTATGTCCAGTGTTAATCATCCCTTTGTAAGCCTGATGCTAACAGCAGCTCACACAGTACAAAGTACGGTTTCCATACTAGGACTTTAAAAGTATTGTTGGGGTTGGTATCCCCTATAGATATTCATGCTTGGGATCCTTTGGGAGCCACGCTTCGTAGCCGAAACTTGGAGTTGCCACTAAAAGCCTTGGCACGTAGGCCGACACCTGATGTGAAACTTTACACAACATGCGACCCTAGCTTCCGAGAAGCAGCGAACCTAGTGCTTTGTAAGGAATGAGCGAATGAATCCCTATGGTGGTTTCCTGTGAGAATCCCTATAACCATACTCCCTACCAAGCGCGTGGAGAAAAACAAAGTGAAAAGCTACGGCCTGCCCCGTTTCCCCCAGCGCAAACCCGAAATTGCAGCGCAAGCACAAGTGGCGTGATGCGAGCTGCCCTGTGAGAACGCAAAGCTTCTCCATCCTCGGACTTTCTTCCAAACTCTCTACTGATAGGCTTTCAAGTAACTTCAAAATGGGTTTGTAGGTCGCAAACTTAGGATAAAACTAAAATTATCCCTGTGACAAACTCACAAGAGACTACCCATAAACCCTTTATTGCATGGAAGCCATCGTCCAAAGTCCAAGCTTGCCTTGGCCATCCGTAGAACTCAAGCGGACAAGACTATCATACTCATGAGATCGCTTTTTAGGACCCTTTTGTTGCATGCCTGCATTCGAGTTTAAGAGAGGCCTGGGTTGGCGAAAGCATGCTGGGGCGAAAGCATGCTGGGAAAATGATGTTGATTCCACCCCGAGCCCCCAGCGTAGAGTACTTTGATTCCTTCTTTGAAAATGTTCAGGGGAGTGCAGCGCTGTCTGCATCAACATTCTGCATTCTGCTTAGACCTGTTTACAGCCACACCTGTGTAAAACAGAGGAATGCAAGCATTCGTACATTGATCCAAAACGCAACGAGCCTCGATTGCCTGGTTATGTCACAAGTACGTAGCTGTACATCCTGCACCCTAAATTCTAATAGTGCTTCTGACCAAACCTTTCTGGAAAAAACAAAGAGCTTCATTTGGCATTTGGTCCGTTCCAGACCAAGTTCGATTTCATCCATCTTTATCCAAAAGATTTCCTGCTTGTCTTCCTGTCAAGATCTAAATGGACCATGTTTGATCCAACCTCAAGAAGTACTCCGCGCAGTTTCGTGGAGAGGCATAGGAATGAAACTCTAGCAGAAACCTACGTGGAGCTTGTAAGGAAGCAGATCGAGGGTCCCGGGTTGGAAAGGTCGTAGTCGCAGACCGCACACATTGAAACTTCAAAGCTTTTGTGGTGAAACACGCTGCAAAACGTCCACGATACCTCCTACATAGAGCCCTGCTCTCCCGAACAGCTGGAGATCGTGTCCGATCGCCTGCTTCCCTATGATCTGACAAGGTGAACACTAAGATCCTGCACGACCTCAATAAACCAGAACGCTATCCTTCCCAAGGTATGAATCATCAATCGTATAAAGGATTTTAAGCATAAACTGTAGGAAGCTGCCGTGCGAGATGACTAAGACAGACGTTTGCCATCACGCAAGGACTGGTTCCAAAATTGCTAGTCCTGCCCGGGTCTAACAAACCTTAGCAGCTAAGCCCACGTGCTACATTCTAGTTGCCATAGATAGGGTACCCCAATATGAACCCTTGCTATATATAGGGACTGTCAACAATGAGCCCCTGATGTTCGGATCCTCCTCTCGTGTGCTTGATGCAAATGCCTAGATCATGAGCCTTGATAAATTCCAATTTTGCGAGCCTTGGCCTGAAATCCATGTGAGGTTTCTCACAGGAGGACACTAGGTTCTCATACCAGGACAACCGAAGGTCTCTCTGCAAAAATGTGCAGGGATTTTCTTCAGACTTTCTTCAGAAACTTCCATATCCCTAAGGTGCAGCTAGTTAGCAACTTCAAGTGCCAAGGCGCAATCGCTGCCCTAACTGCCTATACCTGTAGCCCTGCAGGCCCCCCAGAGCCGACCTGAGGGGGAGAGGTGTAGGGTTTGGCAAATACTACTAGCTCTAAGGATTTGGGGTCCAGGGTGTGGGGTACAAGTACTCTATCGACACGAGATCCCACAGAAACCGGCAGGCTTGGCCACATGGGAAGTTGCCACGAGGTTGGAAGTCTGCATGAGAAGCTTCAGGTCACGCATACCGCAGGTTCATAATGGTTTATAGGTTCAGGTCTTCTGTCTGTAGGGAGCTCGGGGAATTGAAGCCTTTGCAGGGCAATATACGCACTAGGGGACACCCCATGACAGCGCTTGCATTGGGGATAGACAGATAGATAGGTAGATAGACAGACAGATAGTTATAGAGAGAGAGAGAGAGATGTATGTGTATATATATATATGGCTTAGAGTTCGATAGTGATCGCTATGCACATGCTGCTGCTGCTGCTGCTGCTGCTGCTGCTGCTGCTGCTGCTGGGCCAGCTTAGCAGATGTTAGTGGCTGCTGCGGCAGCTGCTGCGCTTTTGCTGTACATGTACAGGGAAAAAGGCCAGCCCCCTTCAAAACAGAAGGCTTTCGATGCAAGAGATACACCCATCTCAATCCGAACCCTCAACCCGGAGAGTTGAAGAATGGCTGGCCCGAAGCCTTACGTAACTTTGGTGTCGCTGGTGTGGACCTTGGAGCCCAAGGACCAAGACGTATGACCTGCCCCGTGGCTCATTTCTAAACCCATTGGTGCTTGACAGGAGTGGGGAAAGATGTCCTTTGTGAAATTCCTGTACATCCTATCGAATTCCCGACACATAGCTTCCCCCCTCCACTGAAGCAGCAGCGGATAAAGCCCCTGAGCTCAGAACAACTCGAATGAGGGAGCAAGGATCACGAGGCAGACAGGAATGTATACAAATACGTAGATTTCCCTAGGTCGGGCCACCCTCATTTCCAGAGACATGTAGAGGGCACTTGAATGCATTGCATCTAAGGCGCTCGAAAGTCTTGCACACGATCTTGGCAAAGAATACCACCAGGACCTTCTGCCACAAGGATAGATTTGTCCAGGGAATCTACATAGTGCAAGTTTAGGATATGCAGGGCATTAATCGGGTTTTGCAGGATACCATGGTCCATAGGATTGGACATGTAGAGGGCTGCATGAGTTCAGGACAACAAGACGGGTGCCCGCTAATTCTCCCCAAAAACGCTCTTTCTTTCTCTGGTTCTTTCCCCTTCTCCCCATCGCTCGCTCTGGCTCTCTGAATCTTTCTGTCTTCTTCTTCTTCTTCTCACAGCTGCACGCACCCCTCGCGAGGTATCTTTCTGTCTCTCTCTCTCTCCCCCCCTCTCTCTTCTTTCTTCAGGGCTATAGCTCTCTCTCTCTCTCTCTCTGACTGATGACACGTCTTTGCACGTGGTGAGAAAAGGATTTTCTCAAGATGCCATTCACAGCGTGCAAGCTCAACAGTGTCGTTAAGAATGGAGGTCGAACTCCGCTGAAAATAAATCGACACCTTTTTCCAATCTGGGCTCCGTGGACTGCCACAAGAAGACTAACAGAGCTCGGACTCTCAGCACTCATGAATGAGGTTCCACACTTCAATCAGCCAACAGGTGTCAACTTCCTTAACCACAACGACCCGCCATCCTGCAACTCCCTAGTATGTAGCTGATGTCACACCTGAAGCCGGCTTGAGGCATAACAAACTGCTTGAAACGACCTTCCTGTCATACTATAAAAGACTATATATACAACTCCATTCACCTGCATGTGGGGGAAGCGTGGAAATCAGCAGAAGCGAGTGGCCTAAATTGATGTAGAACTCCAAGTAGTATGGGGTTCGGGACATGATGCTCTATGACTGACAGTCAAGACTGCTTCTGTACTTCTTGGGGTAGGTCTTTGGCCGTAAGCTTGTACGCATGCCGAGTATCTGCACTTAGTGTTTATCATGTGGACCTGTCGTTTAACTTAAGACCATTCGCACTAACTCTAACTGCTCCATTCAGGCTTGCATGAAAAGCTGTAAGCTGTTGTAGGCTCAGAGCAGTAAAGTCGGAGGCTCACAGGTTTTACAGCGTTTCAGGAGTTCGCTGCAGACTGGGATAGAAGGACTGGCGTCTTTCACCGAAACAAACTAAAGCAGGGCCCCGATGCATGCAAGGCGTACAATTCCAAAAGAAGCCCCGGCAGCAGACAGAATGATGGGATTTTGGAACCCCATAATCTCCGAGCTCTTCCCATGTATCCGAAGTTCCTTTCGAGCCCACATGTACCCTGAACCAGGAACCACAAGTCCTAAACCCTAAGCTCTAAACCCTCAGCCCTACACCCTGAACCCCAAGCCCTAAACACCAAATCTACAAAGCCGAGGCTGCCCTACTTCAGCTTAGGGCGCAACAGGTGACGAAGCGAGGGCCGACGTCCCATCTTCCATCTTTGGCCCATACTCCTGTGCACCGTTGTTACGGTCTTGCTTAGGCGCTTTTTTCTTCCGAACATGTTCTATAAGCTACCTGTACAACTGTAGGATAGAAGCCCAAAAGGCAGGGTCCAGGTAGGCTTCAGGGCTTTGCAGCGCTGTGGCTCAGGCTTTAGAATATCGACAACGGCCATGGGAGGATTTGGGCTTTGAGATCTAGTAATGCCATCCCATAGTATTCAAATTCCCCACCCCCCGACACATTACCAATGTTTTTCAATATCTTATAGGATGCCTCAATGGGAAGATGGGATATTAGGGGGTGGGGGTTTTAGTTTTCAATATTAGCGGGAGGGGCATTATTTGAAAGGTGAAGCCATCATCTGCCTTGCATGTAGGTTTTTTGGCTTACCCGGGTCCCGGCGGGTTTGCTTCCTGCTATTTGCAGGGTTTTGTGTTTTGGGGCTCTGTGGGGCGACGGTTTTGGAGGGTAGCCTTGTTGAGTTTTAGTCGCGGTTTAGGGTTTAGGGTTTAGGGTTGGTTCATGGCAATCAGATCTTCAGAAGCAAGGCCAACGAAACCATGTTCCATACTGTAGATGCTGCACCCACCCATAATCACACCCACCCATAATCAATATTCTCGCAGATGCACATACACTTCCCACAGAAAGTACCAGTACACGTAATTAGTACACGATGGAACACGAACTCGATTTGGAACGATGACAAATCATTCCGTCAAAACATGCTAGTCAGCTGAACGACATTGCCCGTTTAAGAAAACCGTATTCACTTTCAGAAATGTTCAGCAAATGCCACGCTGGCCAGCGTTTTCAGGCATGCCCTGCAAGCTGAATTTCTCGGCGAAGGCGCCCCGGTTTGCAGTGCGCGGAATAGTTTCTACCATTAAAGCTATAGTCTAAACTCTTTAAAAGGAGTTATAAGTTATAAGAGATTAGATAGGGGAGTATTGTAGGGGTTTCTAAGGGGGATAATTACCAGGAGTTCAGACAATCACGCATATAGCCACTCGGGCAAGCTGCCCAGGCACGTCAAAGACGTGTACAATTACCACTGCCTGGCGCTCCAGCACAATCGAGAATAGGAAAGAGCAAGAACAAGTGAGCGCATCTACCACATACGTAATTACCCCCCTCCCCACCGCCCCGCCCCTCAAAACCGGCCAAATCCCGCCTGTAGGTAAGATGTGCCATTCCGTGACACAACAGCAATATCTATAAGTGACATGGTTTGTCTCAGAGCAATGCAGAGAACGAGCCACGCCAACCACCACTTCAGAAGACTGCAAACCTTCAGATCGGGGCATGATCACATCACCGCGTTTCGATGACGCATTGGAACACCAAAAACAACACAACTTGGTTTTAGTTGTACGACATGCCCGTGAAAGAGAACCACATACGAAGTCAGGAATGGCCAGCGATTTCAAGCAGGCTGCACTAGCCTCATGTCTCCACCAAGGTACCTCGGCCCAGGTTTCATGCCCACAACAGTGGCATAAGGTGAATCTGCCTGCAGGGTGTTTGGTTTAGGGCCGGGGGTTTAGGGGCCCCAAAAAACATTCAACCTGTGCTTTAAGCTTGGCCGGTGCCAAGCTTTCGGACGTTTAGGCCCAGCCCGCGCGCAGTCCTCTAGCAAATCGAGACACTCCTGTCGAGAAATCCGCTCGTTGAGCACCTCGCTTGGGGTACAGGTCAGCACATTGTAGACTGGTCCTTTCGTTAGGGATTGTGAGCATATGGGGCATTAAGAAACACCTACCAACCTCAGGAGGATTTGTAAACTCCTCAGGCAGCGCCTGCAACTCCTTCGATGCGGTTTCTGAATCCTGCGCATAGCAGCCTCACAAGTAGATTCTGCGGCATGCTTCCCTGAACAGGACCAGCCACGAAAGCAGCTCCCTGAACACTTATCAGAGATGGCCCAGAAAATGAGTATGAGACCATTTTACCTCCTGAACCATGGCAAATAGTTGATACGCCCTGGCAAGATCAAAGCGGCAGTCACAAAACTTGGGAAACTAGACATGCCAAAGCCAGCCATTTCCTGGGTACTACCTTTGAACCCTATACATCTTGAACTAGGCAGGGCGTGTTATGAAACACCAGTGCTATCTACTTATAGCCTACGTATAGGAAAAGTTACCAGCGTCCATAAGGTGTTACCTTGCTATTGATCTGGGTTTTCCCTACCTAGCTCCTTTAAAAGCATCTCCCATCATTGCTGGAGAGCTCGTGTGCAGGGAAAGGCTGCGCACTCCAAAACAATCCCAGTTCTTGTGCCACTGCATCGTGCCACCCGCTAGCCCATATAATATAGCCCTTCAAGCCTCACAAACCCTACGTAGATCTCCATAAGCGTTCTGAAGACCTGGAAATGTCTAAACTTGCGGGCTGCTGGGGATACATGGGGCACGTAAAGGATTCTTCACGTGCCCCTTTAGTTAAGGCTCCCTGACTGACACCACCTTAAACCCTGAGGATCACGTGGAGAAGCTTCCACATATGAACCATAGTCTAATCTCCTAGTGGCCCCCTTGATAAGCCCTATACTAGTCCTCACTATAATCCCGCATATAACCCCTTCGAAGAAGTTTAAACTATAGCTTATATGAGCCATAGTCTAAACTCCTGGTATCCCCCTTAATAGCCCCTATAGTAGTCCCATATAGGATTCCCTATATAACCCCTTCCAAGAAGTTTAAACTATAGCTTATATGGTAGTTTCCCAAAATAGGGGGACCCCAATATAGATCCCAATATACTATAGTCCTTATTATGGGGACCCCTAAATTGGTATCCCTAATTTTGGGAAACCCCCCATATGGCAAGGAGCTTGAGAATTGGCGAGAAAGCCATGCTTCAGAGCCCGCAGATATTGGCAAGCCTTGATCGGTCCAGGACTAGGGTTGAGGGTTGAGGGTTTAAGGTCTAGGGTATAAGGTTTAGGGTATTTGGGGCTTATGGTCTAGAATTTAACACTAATCACACCTTAATATATCCCATATGAGAACAATAGCACGCTTGCACACCCTCTATCTAAAATGCGTAGTCCCTACACGTTGTCCGGAACCGAAAAAGATCCCTTTGAGGGTTCCATGTATAGAGAATCTCTAGCTAGCGTGTTCCCGAGACTTAGCCAATTCCAAAGTCTTGACTCTGTTCAGCCCAGGTCCTTCCTTAGCAAGGATTTAAACCATAAACCCCAAAAATGGCTTTGATAATATTGGCTGAAGCACGTACCCCTCCCCCCCCCCCAAGCCAATATTAAGGATGGGTGATCCCTAGACCATAAATCCTACAACGTAAACCCTAAACCGTAACTCCCAGACCACAACCCCTAATCCCTAAACCTTCATTCTAAACCACAATCCCAAGTCCATACACCCTAAATCCTATACCAAGACCAAGAACCCTAAGCCCTTAGCCCCAAGCACTGTGAGGAAACTTCAAAGGTTTCAGGGTAGCACTCCGAGACCCTATGATGCTTTGAAGTGCAGGACTACATTGGTTCATATCTTTCGGCGCCGTATGAGCCACAGTCAATAGTACACGGGGTTTAGGGTTCATAATAGGGTTTAAGGGGACACGAGCTACGGTTCCGCCACTAATAATCAATGAATATAAGACTTGAAGACGCACTCCTCTGTCCACTGTTAACTAGCCTAATCTTGACAGTATCTAATATAGGGAAAACCTTTTGCGGCTCGACCTTGGGGGTACAACCTTGGAAGCTTTGGTAATCACCTCCGAACACCCCACCTCGCAATAACAAATGCTCCCAGTATTTTGTAATTGGACTCTGTACAAGCATGTTTTTCTTCAGCGGGGTTGCGGAATCGGGTTTCAGGGAAACGTGATTTGAAACATGCCAAAAGCTAACGACGTGCCCCGCCTGCAGCAAGATGCCGCGTCGCGCGTCCAGGTTCGCAGGAGACATTCTTATCTCACAAATTGTAACCAGCTTCCTGGGCTGCAAAATTTGGACATTGTTAGGGGTGTGAGTTTGCAGTTTACGGGCCGAGGTGTATCCTCTTCTTTGGGGGGACTCTGGGGCACGCCCAAATAACTCCTGCGTGCCCCTGCCCGAAACCTAAACTTTGAACCCTAGTACCCAAACCCCGAACCCTCAACCCTAAACCGAACAGCTTGCGCACCCTACGCCAACCCAAATGTGTGATGCTTTTTGATAGGGATGTGGGCTTGGTCAAAACCTCGTGCAGCCTGAACTCTAAACCCTAAATCGCGTAGAAAAGGAAAGTGCCTGATCCGGCTGGCGTGTGCTCCATGAGCAGTTCCCCCGAGGCTTTTACTTTACGTCGACCCGCGGGCTCCGGCCAGATCTGGCTGTATTTCGCTAAACCGAACATAGGGCTTGCTTGAGAGGACCTTCTGGGCCAAAAGGCCTTTCATAGTTCCAGCCCGCCCTTGTCGCGTCCTGCTGCCCGCAAGAAGTTCTACGACATTTTGGGGCCGGGACTTGGAGTGAGTAGACACGCTTGTTTGAAATGAGTCTGGGAGACATGTGAGGCAAGGCCATGTGCTCCAGCTAGAACATGTTGGGGCTTTACGCGAGGGGACGTTCTGGCTCACGTGGTATGAGAGCCCCCCCCCCCCAGCACCGATAAAACCTGTGCCAGCCTGAGGTGACAGGGGTGGTGGGCGGGTTTAGGATTTAGGGTTTTGGATTAAGGGTATAGGGGGATGATAGGAATACCAGAGGACCATAATGTGACCACCATTATCCCTCATAGTCACTATTACTGGCTGGGGGTGGCTATACCCCAAGAAGGGTTCACCAACCCGTGACCCTAAACCCTGAACCGTAAATCCAAGCCCAACATCATCATCCCTGAAGACTAGACGCATCGCCTGTACCTGCCTTCCACTGTAAGCCTTCAGAACTGGGAGCTGGCCCTAGGGTTTAGGATTTAGGGGGTAAGGTTTTGGGTATCAGGGTTTAGGATTTTAGGGTTTATGGTCTAGGTTATTAGGATTTGTGGCCTAGGTATTAGAATTTTGGGTTTTAAAAGGTTTAGGGTCTAGGGCATTATAGGGCTTAGGGGTAGCTTGGGAGCCCCGACACCCTTAGATCGGACACCACCGCGTTGACAGCCTCAGCTGTCCACGTTGCTCCATCATATCCCTTTCCAGAAACCAGCCCAGCCGGATCATTGAAACAGCATGGTTGCTTTAGTTGCATGACTACTAGGTTCCCTAGTGACCCTTTAATGATAAGGGTACCGTGTTCATGAAATTATTCAGCTTTCACAAGAAGACCCCACAAATGAAAAGGGAAACTGTGTACGCTTGGGGTACCTAAACTATCTCATCTGTGGATCGAAAAGCTGCCAAGGCATGGGACTGACGATGTAGCAGAGCTCCGAAGCACATTCGGCATCTCTACGTAAATCAACCTTAGCCCAGGAATGCATGTTCATACTTCACACTGCTTGAAGGAATGGCTTTACCAGGGCCTTATGACAACACGATCCGCTACAAGCCATGGTGGCACATTGCATGAGAAAGAAAACCATGACTTCCAAAATAGAAGCCTGCTGTTCTATTTTGCACTGAATGCCACAATCTTGCTTCCCAACAGTGGGCCCCTTGGAGAGAGGGAGAGAGACATATCGATCCATATATGTATATATATATATACACACACATAAACATATACATATGTATATACATATGTATACATACGGATGTAAGGAAACCTGGGCTGCGTGCTGGGGAGAATCAGTGGGGGCCCCATCGTATAGATTCGCGAAATAGTAACTTTTCCGAGCTTGGCTAGAACGGAAGATGTTTATTGGGCAATATCATACTACACATTCACAGCTGCTACTCCACATTCGCAAAGGTGTGCTCAGCCCCTGCAACATGCTATGCTGCATAACCATTTGACTTCAAGCTCATACAGCTCAAGTCTGGACCCGCATCGCACAGGTACTGAAATGAGGATAGGCGAGGGACTGCAAGGATGATATGTAGTCCCCCTTAAGTAGATAGAATTTGGGGTATATGGGGATCTTCTTATAATGTACCCCAAATCCATATTCTATCTACTTAAGGGGGACTGTAAGTTTTAGTCTGAAGCCTCTGGCCCGGCCCTGGTCAATAGAAAAATGTTCTGGGCATCTGCGAAATGATCGAAAGCAGCTGTGCGTGATTTCCCCTATAAAAAGACTTGGCTGACTCCTCAACAAGGTTCAAATAGAAGTAGCAAACCGGCGCCCGCAATATTGAGAACCCTAGACGCTGTGGCATCCACGAAGCCAACACAAAACCTTTATCATCCCCTGAATACTCCCTTGAATGTCCTTTCTTTCGAGTGACCAGCAGGAACACGCAACAGCCAAGGTTTCTTGGTCTGTCAGTGGGGTTTCGGGTTTAGGGTTTAGGCGGTTTAGGGCTTATAGTGTTTGGGGTGCCTTCACCAAGCCCTAAACCCCAAACCCCCACAAGCCTGACCCCCCTGACATCCCTGCATAATGTAGAAGCCAAAAGAGTTGCCAATGTTCAAGGTCCCTTCGACGTACCCTACACTAAAATTATACAGCAGAACCTAGAACCATGATGCTCAGAATCATTGGGGCCCCTAAATCTCCCCTCAAACCCTGAACTCTGAACCCAACTCTGAACCAAATCTAAAGTCTTAAGGGCAAGGCGCTCTTGATCAAGCCAAAAAGGCTTTCCGTCAACATGCGTGAGCTGGCCGAGCACCAGGGCACGAAAGAGCAAGGTGTCCACCCTTGCAGGGTCTATAGGGTTTAGGGTTATAGCCCCCCTTAAATAGATAGAATATGGCTTTGGGTATATTATAATAAGATCCCCATATACCCCATATTCTATCTACTCAAGAGGGACTATAAGGGTTTAGAGTTCCTAAACCCTGAATCCTAAACCCTGACAGATCTGGGGGCTCCATGGGATTAGAGTTTAGGAGGTTCTGGGGTTTTAGGGTTTATGAAGTTCACAGTGCCCAAGGTGTGAGGAGCAAAGAAATGGGATTTTATCTTAGCTGAGCGATCGGCTTTCGATTCGTGGAAAAGACCTAAGTTTCCCAAAGGGTCCATGTAGGTATATAACATATGAACATATGCGTAACTTCATGGAACGTCTGGGTTCGTTGCGAATCCATCTCAGAAGATTCGCACGTACCTGATATGTTCGCAGGACCCGGGCAGAATGCAGTCAAGGTTTACACCACAGCAGGAAGGCCGAAATGTTGACCCTCGTTTCGACCACTGCCTCAATGGAGACACCAGGGGAGATAATGCAAGTACGATGGCCGCTGAATGCCAACGTTGGCATTCTCGCAACCTCAGGAACTTCACATCCTACTCCAATTTGAAAAGGACTGCTTAGATGGAGGCTTTGGCATCTCTCTCTGTGTGATCCATGCTGTTTCTCGGTGTTTAGGAAGGTTCACCTATGAATAATGAGGATGGTCAGTATGGGGAGACACTACCCACAAATGGTAACTAATTGAGAAGAAAAAACCCTTCTCCTAAACCCTAAGCCCTATTTATCCCGATACAACTCCTACATAACCCCTATATAAGAGTACCCCCATGAACCTGCAGATGATCTGGACGTCGGTGGTGGTCTCATTGACCGCAACCCAGGTCTTCCCACGCGGAAAGTCTCCTGTGTACTCTTCGGATATTGTAACCCCCCTAGGCCTCTAACTAAAAAGGACTGCTTAACACTTCACCCATGTTCGATTATAATAAAAAATGGAAATACTTCCCAAGGAGTCTACAGGATGTCCCAGTAAAGAAAGCTCCCGCTCGTTGCAGCACTGTTAATGCACAAAAATGGCATGAATTTATGAGCCTCAGAGCGAGGAACTATGGTACTACAGTGTACTTACAGTAGTGCAGGATGTTAGCCATCAACTGTAGGATCGCAAAAGTCGAGCACCATAAAGACCAGTTTAATGCAGACGCCTGGTCTATTGACAAGGATATGTTCCTAGGCTCCCAGTGCATGGGAAATCTCAAATGATCTTGGTATTTTCGTTCGCCCCTACATCCCTAAACCCTGATACTATTACTACTAGTATTATTAGTTCTATCATTATTATTACTAAAAGAATTAGCTTGCCGAGGCAGGTTAGAGGGCGATCTCCTTGGATGAACGTTGATTTGCCCGCGCAGGCTGCATTTGACCAAACGATTTTGCACCGATTTGCAAGCGCCGGTCTCAGCTTGTCGATCTGCATCTTTGGAGGTTCCTTCCTTAGTTCTGCCGCGGGCAAGCGACCAAAACAACATCAGTTTCTTACTATGAGAAAGCTGACAATCTTCTCTTGGTCACAGATTCTGGTGGGCGCGGAATGCATCGTAGAGGATGCTACTGCGCTTGCTGGAACCTACGATCGCCAGCAGGTACTTCCCTCTGCCTGCAGATGTCTGCAGGTCTTTGACCAAACGCTGCCAGCACGATACAAAAAATTCTTGCGCTGTCGCGGCCAATGACTCCTGGGCTGTTGTCAAAACTCCTTCAACCCTAAACCCTAGCCCAACCCACCACGTAAACACTGGTACAGCTTGCAGATTGCCATTGCCAACTGATCAGACATGCTAGATTTTGAGCCATGACTCAGGCAGTACAAGCACATGAAGCTCGCCGTTTGTCGAAAGCATGCAGCGAAGAAGGAACAAGCGCAGGTGCTCCTCCTGGTATCAAGAGAACTTGCGTTTTTGAAGTGTTCGGGGTCCGTACAATCAAGGCTTATAGGGGGATACACAGCATTGTCAGACTTCTGACGCATGGCGGCGGTGGAGGTTGACATATGCAGCACCATAAGGATAAAAGAGCACTCCCAAAGGCAGTTTTGATCAAACAGAGTGCCACATCCCAACTCCAAGAGAACTCCCACCGTGCAATGATCTCTCCATTTATCCCCTCCATTTTTCCACTTGAAAACGCGTTGTGTCACCCACATAATCAATCTTTTATTGTTAAAGCGACCTTTCAGGTTGCACTTGGCACATCGTGTGACAACTTCAGCTTTTCTTGCGCAAGGCTCTATACAGACACGTTGACTTGAGGTTTGCTTGCCTGGGGAATATGGTAATTGCCCGCAATAGGGGGACCCCATTACAGATCCTGCTATGCTATACTCCTTGATAGGGAATTTCAACAGGGTACCCCTAGTTTTGAGAAACCCCAGACCCTTAACCTTATACGTCCCTACATAGAACCTACTATACTGTAACTCTTGCTAATGCACAGCCCAGCGCAGCCAGCAGTGGCAACAGCGCTGGGGCCAAAGCCAGCAAGGACCAAGGCTATAATTAGTTTTCACTACTGCCGTCGCTGCCACCCTCACCATCCAGTTCGTCCACTTCTGGTTCGAAGGCTAACTTGTCATGATAAGGGGCAGGTTGGTGCTGTGGGCAACGGATCACCCGAAGCACAGCATTTTGCATAAATCGGCACCCCCCTGCAGACGGCATCAGACTCCTGAACTTCTGAGAGGGAGATGCAACACCGGTAAACAAACGGATGAGAAACCCTTGGGCGCTGTCATCATACTCCAGCTTAGCCTGGGCATGTTCAAGCGATAGTGGTAAATCCTGGTACTGCTCATCCAGTCCAAGACAAAGGAGAACTTGGCTTGCCGAGGGCAAGCTGGCCTGTTCTCGAGACAGGCACACTCTGGAACCCTAAAGTCTAAATATATGAAAAACCTACCTTGGGCTGATTCGATTCGATCTCAGGTGGATTTTTTAGGGGAAGAGGGGCAACTCACGCCATCGGTTTCTGCGATATTGGCAATACGACTGGGCCCAGGTATCACAAATCTGAAACACAACAGTCAGAGCCGGGAACTGAGCTAGGCTCCAATTTTGAATTCGTGTCAGGTTCGCAGCTCTAGCTTTGCAGGGCCGGGAGGGCCGCATGACGTTCAATCCCCTGCCCCTAATATTAACATTGACCCCCCCACCCCCCCTAATTACTGTTAAATACTCCCCATACATTATAATCTCCATTGAATATTAGAGAGAGTGGATTAATCCCCTCCTCATATGGAAGGCAACAGCCTCCGAAACATGTACACCTTGCCCTCTGAGAATCGATCTTCTCTAAGACCCTACGATAACGTGGTACGGTGGATACTCAAAATCCTGCATGACCTTATTATACACTGGGAAGTATGATGCTATAGTATACTAAGGTCATTCAAGATTTTTCTTATCAACAACCGTAAACTCTAAACGCTACGCCCTAACCTCTAAACCCTAAGTGTGTAGTACACTGGGAACCTGTGCTTGGGGGTGGATTGGAGGGTTTTACGACTGGCGAGCGGATTGTATGACTCTCACCGCACTATGTAGCCATAGCCGTCGATTATCTACACATGTTTAAGGGTCCAACGATAATAGGGCTTGAGATCCCCAAATACCATTGATATGTTGGTCTTTGGGTCCCTAAAACCTTGTTATTTGGGTTCTTGGACCCTTAGGGATAATGCATGACCCTACTGCTTCGATACCACCATAATTCGAATAGGTCTAGTTTTGGGGATTCGTCCAGCAACAGCAAGAAAATATATGTAGAAAGCGTAGGTGCGCTCATGGGCAGAAGCGATTACTAGCTGGAATTGTGTTGCTGGACCTCTTCACGTCTATGACGAAATGCGCAGCTCGCAAATCAAGCGAACATTCCTTGGGTCTAAACCAAAGGTCCAGAGGGCAATGGCTCAGATTCCCCTCCGCCCCCAATTCTGGTGTAGGGTTTAGGGCTACTGCTAGCTGCACCGACTGTAGTACCTTGTACAAAGGGAGACTATTCAGGATATGGGGAGGTCCATTATTAGGGTGAGGGGATAAATCTTGCCCTCCAAGCCACGGGCCCTACAAAGGACAAGATTGTTAGATCAGGGTTGTTTTCAGAAACCCCGGCCCCATCAGACTTCGGCAACACAAGACTCAAACCCCTCAACTGAGCCAGAACCATTAACCCGAAGCACTAAGGCCAGAACCCTAACCCCTAGCCCTAAGCCCTAACTCCTAAAGCTCTAAGACCTAATCCAAAACCCTAAATCCTACACCCTAAACCCAAGCCCAAGCGCGGCAAATGCAAGCCCGTGATTCTGCCTGAGCATCTTGGAACATGGACAGGACCACAGGCATAACATCGTGCTCCGGCACCTCAGCCATTTGTTGTGTAGAGTCTAGTAAATTTGGCGCTTTCTGAGACTAAGGTAATGCGCAGGACATTATGTCGTATCAACCGTTATGGGGAGGCTTCCCTCGGTAGGCATCCCGCGCAGCACGAGTGCTATTTACGAGAGGCTAAGGAAAAGAGCAGATTACAGTGGCAGAATACTTCTGTCCAGGTCTGCTTCAGAGTTGGAGGAGGATTGCGCGGCTCAGACATTTTGCCTCAACGCTTTCTGCGACTCAAACGTGAGACCCCTGGCATAGGACTGCAATGCAAGTTTTATGATTTATGGCTTACCGCCTAGGACTATAAGTTGAGGACCGGAACCTCCCAGCTAACGGCGAAGACACGTGACTAAGTCAATTTCGAAATCACAAACACCATGGCACAGCGCATGCTTGTTGACATGCTTTGGACCGTACGCACCCCTTGCGAATCCACAAACGCTGTCTCCTACTAGCTGAAATGAAGTGAAAAGGAAAAACAATTTTCATATATATATATACCCATTATTACCTGTCCCTGGCAGGTTTGGGAACATAGCTTGTGACGAGGGCACCTGGATCAGATTTGGCATGCCTTGCCTCAGGTATGCCGGGATCGTCCGCATGACGTGGGCTGGTGGCGTCGGCAAAGGCAATGCTCGCGCAACCGTCTGCAGAAGCACCGCCTCCAAACCAAAACCCTATCCGAGTGTGCGTTTGCAGCGCCACTGTAGAGAGTCAATCAAATAAAGGAATCAGAAGACTACAACCGTTTGCAATCGCCACGCTTGCCCTCATGTTGTCCACATAATTAGAGAGCTTTCCGTCATACAGTGCAGGGGCCATTGCCTCAGACCTGCTTGCATCAGAAGCTGCGCGAATGGCGAATGTCCATCCCGGAGGATCAGGGTTCGGGATTGGCATCGTGGACATAAAGAGTCTTTTACGCACGTGGTTGAAATATTATGCTTTCTGGCAAATTACCTGTCTGGCGACTGCAAGGTAAATAATATACATGCATCGCAGGTCTAGGAGCGGACCGGGGGGTGTCAGCTGTTACCCTCTGAGGGGAGGGTTGGGTCTGGGGGAGACTGAACAACAAGCCCACCTCGACACGAGCCCCAAGCTGTAGCATGAACGCTTCGAATCGAGCGATCCGGAATCCGTTCTCGCCCTCAACCCTAAACCCTAGAGCCTATGATGATATAGTAGTTTCCATTTCTTTTCCATTATCCCAATATACCCCCAGTATACCCTAAACCCTAGACCCTAAACCCTAAATCCCTAACCGCTCACTCTTGAAGACGCCTCCTGCTCAACCATCTTCGGCAGCTTGTGAGTCAAAGACTTTGCACGGACCCATCGAACAGCCCAGTCCATCATCCTCAGCTAGGATACCATATATATATATATTTGAATACTTTGTAGAATCACCCCAAACCCGCAATCCCTAGACCGTAAATCCCAAACTTTGATGAGGGATAGTCTGAGCTGGTCTGCTTGTGGTACAAGCAGAGGAAAGCCTCCTAGGGAGCTGCACTTACCTACTCCAGCTGGGATGCCTTCTCGTTCAACGACTCTGAGCACTTAAACGGCGATAGGTCTGTTACTGCCTGTCAGATGTGAAATCTCGAATGGTCAACTTCTGTCTATGGATCACCGATACCCTGGTGTAAATCACGTGGATAACCCACTCCCACAAAAAAGACTGTGATTTTGTTCATAGCTTGGCGGACTCAAAACCCAAGATTGCAACACCTGCCTGTCGCCGAAGCAGGGCAACGTAAGCGTTCCAGCAGATTAGCCTTCAGTTTACTCTCTGACGTACTCGAATAAGCTCACGCTTCGATGATGCATCATTTTGCTCTCTTCTCAGCTTTACATGGACAAGTTGGCTGAGCCAGAGATATTACACCAATAATCCGGAGCGTTGTTGGTAGAGACCTTAAAGTGAGTTATGGCTTGCTGTAGCGTTTATAGGGTTTAGTGTTCAGGTTGACGCTTATTGTTAAGGTTAAAGTAAAGCTACAATGATGAGGAAATCCTGCTGTTTATTCTACAACCATGTTATGGTTATAGTCCCCCTGAAGTAGAAAAATATGGCTTTGGGCATATTATAAACAGATGGCCATATACACCATTTTCTATCTACTTAAGGGCGACTATATAGCAACTTACCTTGAGTTCCTACGTCGCACCCCTGTAAACACCCTAAACCCTAAACTCTAAACCTTTAACTCTAAACCCTAAACTCTAAACTCTCAACCCTAAACCCTAACCCCTAAATCCCTAAATCCCTGAATCCCTGAATCCCTAAATGCCCAGCAACTTCTCCGGAGGTAGGAGTGCTGGTCGAATTTTCTCCCACAGATTTGGCCCCTTAGAGTCAAGGGCCGCAGCTGCAATGGAAAATAAAATGGAAACTACTAGCACGGGGTTATATAGGGTTTAGGGTTTAGGGTTATATTGGGAGAATGGAAAATAGAATGGAAACTACAATACAGTATGTTAGTGTTATATAGGGATAATGGTAAATAGGATGGGGACTACAGGGATTATATGGATAGGAGAAGGAGTACTCATGCTAAGCCTCATGAAGTCCAGGTATTGCTTTCAGAAGCCATGAACCCAAAACCCTAACTGACTTGGGGCTTTAATGTCAGTAGAGGTTCGGGCGTGGATCCGGGAGCTACGCCGAAGTCACCGCTTCGCAGAGGGGAGCAAGGAAGTGAATACGGTTTAAGGTTTAGGGATTTAGGGTGACGGAGTAGATATGCAGAGATCTTCAGCAGAGTCCACACCTGCACCCCCCCCCCCCCGGCAGCACCACTACGAACAGAAGTTCGACTGCATGATAAGCCTTACTACTTAGGATTCCCAGAAATTCCAAACGCCTACGCCTTATGCACTTCGCCAGGACATTTTCCAAGAACCTAAGGTTACACCTGCCTTAGGAATGCCCTGACATTCATGGTACCCTGTTTCCGTGTCAGCGTTGACCCGAGCATCTGTGGATTCAGGTTACGTCGGGTACCTTTGCCGCAACCTATGTTGTCGAAGGGGTGGGTCATAACAGTAAACACGCCTAAACTATACCTGCAGATCAACATCTCCAAATTTTGCTACTATACAAGAACATCCACCGCAACCCTTGAACGTCCAACTGTTGCAAGTAGCATTCTATAACCCCAATGTCATGCAGACGCAGTGAAAAAGCATGGCGGGCGCAGTAAATTTGGTAGACGGCGACATGTAAGAAGAAGTTGTAACAAGTATAAACCTTATGCCATGATACTGCAAGGTATAAGGCATAAGGTTTAGACTTGTTACGACTTCTTCCATGTCCAAGTTTACCAAATGTACTGCGCTTACCATGACTTTTCGCTGCTTCTGCATGCGTCAAGCTGCAGACTGCCCTATGTCCAGATTGGCGCCGCCGCGAAACACTGAGAGGGGAGGCACGATTCGCGTGATTCAAATTCATTTTCGAAGACGCGGGTCATATTTGTTTTGATATGACCCTCATATTGCAAGACATGCTTGCTCAAGCTTTGCTCTTGCTTCAACTTCCTCCTTGATGTTCAAGTTTCTTGCACCTGCTATGACTTCTGACTGCTGCTGCATCATGCTATCACAGTACCTCTCGCCCCCTGAACCAACATGTCATGGTCCAAAGCTCCGCGAACGCAAAAACCGCCGGCAAACGTGCCAGACGCGCCCTGGATTCAGGGTTTATCGTTTCAGGTGCAACCTGAAGCCACAAACACTTACGTAGGTGCCATTTTCACAAACTCCGGCATTCACTCTAACCCAGAACCAAGCAGCATCCCAACTCCGAAGCAAAGATTGGAGATCTCCCGCAGGTAGCTTGGGATCCGTGAGTGCACGCACCGCCGACTGCGTGAACAAGTTTAAAACCTTGTGGCGCGGGCGCTGTGTTTGTAATCAGTGCATGCCGTCTTAGTTGTAATGCAAGATAAGACTTTCTGAGCCAGTGAACTGAACCGGTGAATGTAGCATCCATCTTGTAATCCCCTCCCCTAGTCACCACCACCTTCCCGTAGAGTATCATCACATGTTGGGGGGAATCTTGATTGTTGAGGGATTGTTCTTGGCCATATTTCAGGGGGACCTCTCCCTCGCAATGTGTTTCCCGCTGTGTAGAGCACCATTTACGCAAACATTTTCCAAGAAGGGCACCTTCAAAAACCTAAAGCTGCCTCAATGTTTAGGGGGTACACTGCCAGGCCAAAGGAGGAGCATGCTTAAAACCCGATGTTCTGTGATGGCTTACTCAGGCCATCAAACAGGCTGCTAAAACCATCGACTTTGACTTCAGGGTTTTCCCACAAAAAGACTAGCCCAAGGGCTCGACTCCTCGCATGGAACCTGAAAACCCTGCTCTCCTGGGTACTTTGAACTCTAAACCTCAACCCTAAACCCTATAGCACGGAGCCACTTGTCATGTGAAAGCGACCCAAGGCCTCAAATCTCACATCTACTATCCCCATAGGCCCTGAATTAAGATAACCTTACCTAGGACACTATACAAAAACAGATAAAACGCCATCACTTCTAAGGAAACTGCAACAAGTTCTAAACCGTCAACCCTAAACCTTAACCGCTCAGAGCAACAGGGTAGTCCTTCCTCAGGTTGAGATCAACTTCTTCCCAGGCCCGGAGACTTAGCTGCCACTCGTGCAGGACTACCTTGGTCTCTCTGAAAGCTACGTAAGGGTTTAGGTTTTAAGGCTTAGGGTTTATAAGCTATAAGGTCTAAGGTTATGTGTAAGTATCGAAGTCCCCATACATACCCCTAATCCTATACTTCTTTTAATGGGGGGCTCCCAAGCAGGACCCCTGATCTGTACAACAGTCTCAGAAATAACCCAGGAAGCTTCAAATTAAACAACGTTCGGGCCTCAGATATTCGCAGGCACGTGAAAGCTGCCCTCTTTAGGCGAGCTTCTCTCATCGCTTCAACTGCAGGATAGGGATCCTCCAAAATTCTGCCTGAGTTGGGAAAAAGGCAGCGCAAGGGAATACAGATAGAATTGCTTCAAATTATTCTCAAGGATGCTTCTAAAGTGAGCGTTCTAGTCAGACAGGTTCACTTGCCCACTCACCTCTATCACCCTCAGCCAAAGAAATGCTCCACCCTAGACCAGAAACCCTAAATGTACCCAAGACCTACTGGGGCCAGTTTTCAGCACAATTCCACTGTAGGCACGCTGTGGGGCTGATATCCTGATGTGGTACTCTCGCCCTGGGCGGGGCTGATATCCTGATGTGGTACTCTCGCCCACGGGTTCAAGTATACCTTATAAGACGTCACTGAAACCCCATTCCCGAAATCCTCAAACACACACTTATTGGATAATTGGACCCGCTAGGGGACAGGAGGTCTTGACTTACAGCAATTGTGTGCAGCGCCAAGCCGTGCTGGACCACACAAGCCCAATTCCTAAACGCATACCATCACAAGTTTTGAAACACCTGCAGCTGGGTTCTTCGCAAAATATACTCCTCGTAAACCTCACTCAAATGGATGTCAACATGTGACTATTCTTTTTCTAGCAAGCAGTGTCCTCCTTGCATACCCGGAGATACGTGACTCCTTCTAAGAGTTACAGACAATACCCATGCCTCCAAGCCCAAACAGCAATCACTACAAATTATGGGGACCACTGATTTGGGGAAACCTACCTTTCACTTCTGCTCTGAGATGATTTCGTTGCAGCTGAGGGCACCGAGCTTGAACCGGTTGCAAGTTGGAATTTGGAGTCCTAAGTTGCTAACTTGTTCTTCTTACAGTGGGTGGATGAAATCTTACCACCTTAGATAGGCTGCACCGGCAGAATTACAGTTCCTGCACCTGGAGTGAATGCAGATACAGGCACAGGGGTGTAGCAGTACTTTGTGCACAGTTCGTACACATCATCAGGAGACCAGTAACATGCTTTACAGGATTCAGCGGGAGATGTTGACCTGCCCCAGTAGGATGACAAACCTGAAATCGACCCCTCACGCTAAAACCCAACAGCCTCCTGCCATGACTAACCACAAGAAAACTGTGGCATGCAAGAAAAGCTACATGTGCCTACTCTCAACTTTTGGTTGGCCTACCCAACAAGAGACGATTGGATCCCCTCTGAAATCTTAAAGTAAACATCCTAGGGTCCTAGAATCCCAGTGACCAACGACCAATACGCCTGACTCCTAGAGATAAGATTCCTCTCTGCTTCAGAGCCCTCCGCTGCTCCAAGAGCTGGTCCGTCACCTCTTACCAAAGTGGGCTTGGGTAATGGTTCTTGATGAGGTGGTACCCCGACGAGGTGCGAGGTGCCGGGGGCGGAGGAGTAGTGGTGTGCATTTACTCGCTCGCTCATGCAAAAGGTGCATCCAATTTAACGCGTTATCAATATGTTTGCTCTTATCTTTTTCCCGTCAATTAACATAAGCTACTGCGCTATCGTTTTATTTGCTCTTATCCGTTTCCCATGATCTGCTCACGCGTGTGTCAGTTGTATACAAATCGTAGAGACCCGGGTTTTGTCCCGGCTCATGTAGCTTCAATCCCGCATGCAAGACGGATCATGATGTGGAGGGCAAACACAAGTTTTTTCACTACGTGACCGCAATTTTTTCGTAAACATGAAGTGGGGCAGCAATGCGCCCTAGCTTTGCATGCATCTTCAGTGCGCTAAGCCCCTGTCAATTAGTTCGAAGGACTTCGGTTTGGGGTTTAGAAGTTAGAGGTCTAGGGTTCAGGGATACCTGAAACCATGACGCACTCAGAAGCCTGTCGCTGCAACCAAGAGGCTTGAATCAAACTGTGCAGGGTGTCTGCGCGCCGCTTCTTCACAGCCATCGCCTGCCGCGAGTGCAGCTGGCCAGTTGCCAAGTTTGGCGCGTGTGGGCTCTCAGCCGACCGCCCCAACCTGTCCCCCTAAAAGAGAGCAAAGCAGCAGGGCCGACAAGAACAGATCTAAAGCTCATGATGATAAGCGTACTGCAGTACTGGACGAAGTGGTAATCTACTTGCCACTTATTGTCATCGCCATAGTCGAACACTCAAGGTCCTGGCTCGTAATGCGGGCAGAGGTGGCAATGCTTCCGTTGGTGCGGGTTCAGCTGGTTTGGGGTTTAGGGTTTAGGGTTTGATGGTTGCGGCGCTGGGGCTGTGGTGGTGTTGGCAGAAGTTCTTGGCAGTGAAGTCTACCAGTGCCGCGAAGGAGCACTAATGCTACAACGATTGACGTCAAAGAATGTTTCTACCAAGGCCACCTTCCAATGATGACTTTATTTATCTGAGCCATAGTCTAAACTCCTGAAGAAGGGTTATGTAAGGGAGTATTTCTTTAGGGGCGATTGAGGGGGATACAAGGAGTTCAGACTATACTTTATCTGCACGCTGCCTAGGGTCGCGGGGCCTACAGTTTCAACTCGAGGAAGAACGTCAAAGATACGTATGGCATCTGAAAATGGTCATTCCAGACTTCATCTACACAAAATCTTTCTGTAGCAAAAGGGCAGGTCCAAAATGTCCTAGACCAACTTTCTATGTCGGAGTCCCTTTCTTGAACGCATGTCAGGAGCCGCCTCATCCATAATGTCTGCCAGCTCCTGATCGAGAAGCAGTCGGTCTCGCATCCGGCATAGCTCGTCGTAACCATGCCTTGGTGCGATGGCTTCAAAGCCCAAGACCGTGGGTTGTGTACCCAAGCCCATATTCTATCTACTTAAGGGGGACTATAGGGGGTTGAAGGGGTGTCATGTAACGACCTGCAAATTTGACGATATAATTTGGAGGTGTATTTGAGGCACCCTATACTGTAACTATATAGAACCACAATGCTGGTAATTCTTTTGGCTCCTTTCGTCCATGGAGCCTTGAGATCAGAGCACCTGTAGGGTGAGGGTTTAGGGTTAAGAAGAACCACGGAAGTGGCACGCCATGTGAAGGAGCACGCGAGCAATAGGCAAAACTGCATCTAGAAATCCGCCACTGCCTTGTAAGTGGCATCCTGTATATTACAGGGTCATCCTCGAACATACAAGTCCACCTATATAACCCACAACGATACGTTGTAGTCCTACCTATAGAGGAACCCAACAAAAAAGAAAGAGACCTGACGTTTAGAGAAATACCCAGTCCCTAAAGAATATCCATGACAAATCTCGAACTGAGCTCATCTACACCTCACTAGACCTTTCTATAATATAGAAATTGAATGAGCGCAGGCACAGCCCTCCCCCCCCCGCCCTCCAGTAGGAGAACATGATTGATGGCTCCGCAGGACCAGAAGAATGGCCTGGCAATAGTGGGATGAAACCCTCTGGGACAAACTGAACCTGCAAGTTATCTTGGGAGCAGACCCTAGAAGTTAGAGCCATCGATGAAGCCAAGCTGGAATGTGCACCACGAAGCAGAAAGCCGCGAATGAGGCTTTCCGCTGTCAAAGCCCGCAATACCCTGAACCTCCAACAGCCCCCAGAGAGACTCTGAAAGGACAAGGAACAGGGACGACTGTCCTCACAGCATTCATAATTAAATAGTAACTAATGAAGTTCCTTAAATCCCTGTATTCCCCCAGCTTCTTTTCCATTCGAACATACCATTCCTATGATCCCTGGACTCTCTCCCCTCCACTGCCCCTGAAGCACCAATAAGATGAACAAGTAAGAAGCCCTAAACCCTAAACCCCTGGGAGGTCAGGGTGCGAATGCCGGTGCAGCAGCAGTCGCGGTTCATCTCCCACTTCCCAAGTGCCGTCCCACATCCTCAGCTCCACCGTCGGCGGCTGGACCCAACAAATTGGGAAAGCGTTGGGATCCTAAGGATACAGTTACATTCCCGGAAACTAACATGGAAACCCAAAAAGGGCCCTGTAAAGACTACAGTCCTTTTACAAGGGGACTATATGGGTTTGCATGTTAGTTTGGGGGAGTGTATAGGGACTGCAGGAAATGTTCCCGAACAGTGTATGGTTCTTGCGACATGCTTTCCAAAAGGTCCCATGCCCGTGTTGATTCTCCGCATACGAAGTCCACTTGCAGTATTGACCATTCTTAGGCGCTCCGGGAAATTGATCACGATTTCGTGGCTTGAGGCTTGTGCTCGGGCAAGGTATGTCCTGAGGATCAATTGTACTTCCGATCTTGGGGGCCATGGCAGTTTAGGGCCTGAGGCTTGCACAGTGTAGTAAGGTTTTAGGATGCTGTTTCTCAAGCACATGGGCCAACGTCCTAGTTTCTGCCCCTTTGTTTGTGACGCAGGGATGAGATGACATGTAGGCTCCCTCCTCAAAACCAACGTTCCATCAACCTTGCTACAGCAACCGTCATCAGAGCTAAACCCTAAACCCTAAAACCTTTTGCCTGAACCCTAAACAGTAAATCCTAAACCCTTCTTGTTTGGTGCCTGGAGGGAATGTGCTTTTGTTCGGTAAGGGTGTGACATGTCGGATGCGAATACTTAGACCTAAACGTTGAACCCCCTACACAATGCTGAGTTCTGCTGTTTGGCTATTTAATGTTGGAGGTGATGTGGGTGTTTGGTTTAGTATTGGCATGAAGAGATTACGGCATGCCCCAAACAACAATGTGCAACAAGATATTGCTGGCCATTACACTACTACTATATGAAACCACGCTGAAGTTTGCCTCGCATTCTCACATGTTGTGGTATGTTTTCGAGGGACTTGGTCCGGCCCCCACCTACTGATAGTGGTACATTAAGAATATACATACAGACCCTAACATAATTACCACTATAGACTGATGTCTGGCAGAGTGGCTACTTGTGCTAAGGGGGAGTTTGCGGATGGGAGACAAGACTTCTGCATAACAAGCCTTCCCTCTTGCGGGAATGGTTAATGTTAGTGATGGCGGCGGGGGGGGAGGTGTATACATGAGCTATAGTCTAAACTCCTAGTATCCCCCTTAATATCCCCTATAGTACCTTTAAGGAGTTTAGACTATGGCTCACATGATTGCTATGAAGCCAGTGTCTGCTGGATGAGCGATGCATCTCTGCGCTGAACATCTCGAGATAGATCTTCGTACAGCCTGCTGACCTCAGAAAATCTGGAACCTCTTACTCAACAATTGCGGAAGCTGTTTTCCACCAACTGCACCATCAGGGAAAATGTTTGCCCCAATTGATTGAAATTCTTGGCGCTGTTAATATCTGGACAACTACATGAGCGTCGGGACAGTGGTGGCTGGCACGGGCATTCCACAAGTATCGAGAAGGCGGTGAAGACATCCCAAACCAAAAAACAACACGGTTTAGTGTTTAGGGTTCCTATCCTTTTATGTGAGCTTTTACCAGCAAGTCCCCCCCCAAGGCATCAAGAGCCCGACAATGTGCAATCTTCAGCTTTGTGCAAGGGTTACGTGAGCTATAGTAGTCTGAACTCCTAGTATCCTCCTCAGTAACCACTTTCATACTCCCTGTATAGCCCTCTATATAACCCCAGTTAAGAACTTCAGACTATAGCTCACATAGTCTCTCGGATGAGTTGAGGAAGATGCTCGCCTAGAGCGTACTTTGCGGGCAGTCCTGACATATAAGCGTTCGTGCCTAGCAGCCGGCTACGAAACAGAAAGAATACCGCATGCAAAGCCAGTCTCCAAGTTCTACTCTGGAGGGAAGAAAGAATGAATGCACCACTTTGACCTGGTTACAAACATTCCCGTTCCTTCAAATCCACCGTAGGTCAATCTACAGCGGTTTCGAAACTCCTTTCTGAGGCCGGCGACGCCCTAAAACGTAGTTCAGCCATGTTTTGAAAGCTTGAACCAAATAAGTTCGATACTCAAATGGAGGATATGACCTTACTCTGTATCCGGGGACTAGAGCATCCCCAAATGAAATCCTGCTCAGTTGAGGGTTGAGCGTTACCTTCAGCAGCTGTTAATGCTTTCCTCAGCCATGGGCCATATCCACGAGCTCGCCAGCACCTTGCTAACATCGACAGGGCACTAGCTAGGTAAACGTAAGCTACGTGAACATATCACAAAACACGAGTGCTCTCTATAGTAATATCTATACGAGACTGCAGGGTATTACCTACCCCTCTACGTACATAAAAAGGGGAGGTCCTCAGCTGCTGCCCCTACCTTATCAAGCACAAACTCAGAAAGTTACAGTATTCCCCCAAGGGCCTAAGTATTGAATTCTTACATATGACCAGTCAATACTGGACACCCCCCCTGCAAAATTTGGGGAGGCTGTGCACACCGTCCCCTATGCCTATCGAGCCAGGGAAAATTGAACGAACAAGATTTTGACAACTTAAAAGAGGATTTCAATCACAAACCGAAAAGATCAACAAAATCCTATCCTAACAACTTTTCTAAAGGGACCGCTTTCTATTAAGGAATTCAGGTATGCCTGGCCAGATAAATCTAAACATTGCCACCAGAAATCCACCGACCCTCCAACAACGAGGGGGGGGGAGTCAAGAGTTTGCTGATAAAAATAAATTGCCAAAACTTGTACTACAATTCTCATAAACTGGCAGTTATTGGATTCATGGACCCCTAGGGTCAGGTAAATGAGAATTGCTGACGGGGCTCTCCTGATGAAGTGAAACATTTTGAGTCGGAGGTGCCGTTTCGTGGGCTTGATCTAACACCGAGCCTTCACTAAGCGCTAGGCCCTAAAACCTGAGCTTACACCCTAACAAAGGTTCTATTGGCCTGTGCCTTGCTTTGTCCAAAGTTCATAGCCTTCCCTAGGGGTCCACCGGCCCAATAACCATTTACTTCCCACAATCCTACAGTACAATTGCTGATACCCAAGTCCCAGGGCTTGGGACTATAGGGTTTGAGTATTATCTGTTACATGGCCCCATAGAGTTTGAGCTCTCAGCAAGCTCACTAAGCACATCTTTCATCGATTTGCCGCGCCTAGCAGTCCAGCAAAAGAGGACAGGTAGGCCATTCTGACACAAAATCGGTTCAGGGCGTAAGGTCTTTGGTTGAGGGCTTCCATCCCGATAGCTGCTCTTCTTAAAGTCTTGCATTGCAGTTGGGGGCACGCCCCAGCAGCTGCAGTATCGTTCTGGAAGTTGGTCGTTCCTCCGAGACGTGCTCGCGAATGACCTGCCATCACCGCCCCCTGTCACCTGAAATACCTATGCGTGAAGGAGTTCATATGTTTAGTGTTAGGACTCTAAGGAAGAGGCAGGCGTATGCAGCTTCTTGGCGGGCAGGGACCCCTTGCCCAGAATTCAGTTCCAGAAGTCCTTTTGAGCTGGGCGCACGCAAGACCTAGACCTAGGTTCTAGCAGCACAATGCAGCAACATTCTGCAAGAACTGTACTTGCAGCAACATGACATGGTTGTGTCAGCTTGTGGAACTAGCCCACAGTATAGTCCCCCTTAAGTAGATAGAATATGGCTTTGGGTACATTATAATAAGATCCCCATATACCCCATATTCTATCTACTTAAGGGTGACTATAAATTGATCTGGACACTCCATGGGCTGTATCTTCTACACTCCCATGCCTGTGCCAGCGAGGTAATGGAGTGGCCACCTGCCAATGCACAAACAATGCACACTTTGGTATGAAGGGGCCTACTGCTGAGAAATGCTCATAGCCACGCTAAGTAGAGTAGTCTAGCTGTGTACAGTGTGCCGTTCGGTTGTGGGAAGTTGTAAGTGCATAGTTCATGCTTTTCAGGTTCAGGGAGCCCCAGGTTTAGGTGTAATCGTGGCAAGCCTTATGAGGCTGACTTTGCACGCATCACTCCTGTCCCAGTTGTCTGTGAGTTACGAGGCTACTGTAGCTGCAGTACTAACTTTTCTAGAAGAAACTGCTTGAAGCTCAAAACCCTAAGCCATCGCAGCGGCTTGTTCTTGTGGTCTCGTGGGGAGTATTGAAAGTATGGCGCCCACAGCAGCACAACACAAAAGCCCGCACCCTACACCGTAAACCCTTTTGCATCTGGGCCTCATTGCTGAACCGTAAGCCCTCAACCCTGAACTGAGCGAGTGTAGTCAGCCTGAACTGGTGTAGCCTCCCTCGGTTTACAATGTTTCTATCTCCTGTTGCGGAACCCCAGACCGTCTTCGAGGAGATACACATGAAGAAAGGGGGCAGGTGATACTTCTGCCACTGGTCAAGCATAGACTATTGAAAGCAGAAGTCCAACGGAAGGCGTTGGTTGATAGGTGTAGCGTCGTGGCACTGAGCATAGGAAGCCTCGACAACATCACTGCGCTACCCAGGATTCTGCAAACCTTAAACCTTAAACCCTGAAACCTTGCAGCCTACAGCGAAACCCTGAACCCTACAGCCCTAAGCAAGGGCCTGTCATGAGCACCTCCTCGAGGAAAGGCCTCCGCAAATAGGCCGCAACACGACTTGAAGGACAGGTTTGAGTCGCCAAAGACATTTAGTGTCTACAGGCGACAGGTTATACGGGAGCAGGACTTAGCGCCATGTTTGGCTTTTAAGAGCCGGGGAAATTGTGGGCTTACCCGTGTTAGGAAACTAAGGCACTGAAAAGCTAGCCTTTGTCAGCTGCGAAGCTCAAACATGAAAGTCTTCGGACCTGTAGTCTTCTGAGGGTTTCGTGAAGGTGAAAGCGATGCACGCCCGAGCGCGATCTACGGGCTCAATGTTTGCAACTTGCCCAAAAATTTGGGCTATGACTGCACAAGGGAATTCTCAAACCAGACCCCTGACAATAGTTCCAAATCCACCAGCTACTTTGTTGGGTGGGAGAGGTCGCCTCAGTGAAGCGAGGTCCTGCAACGCTTGGCTCTGTGGTCTCTGGTAGTCGGTGGAGTTCTCGCGCACCTGAAGCTCTAGCAGCACAAAAAAAAGGGGACACTCGAGGCTTATCCTGAATGAAGATGACACTTCGCTTCCCCTATCTGCTCTCTACAATCACACAATCATAACGCAGTCTTCATTAAGACAAGCTGAGGAGGTGCATGCATATGCTTACATGACATGACAGCGGCTTCTGCAAACTGGAACTTAAAACCCGCGTAAACCTTCTTTGTCAGTCACCGTCATGCCTTCCCCTACGCACAGGCACTGCAACAGCAATTTGCGGTCAAGCCGCATCTGAATTCAAAAGGTTGCATGAAGGACATGTGGCCAGACATGGCAAGGCTACAACAGGGTCCGCGGACCCACAGGCAGAAAGACGGGAACGGCCGGACAATGAACACTCATTGTTCAAACGTCTAAGCTTCCAGGCAAACACTGCATGGATTGATTTAATCTTACATGGGCCTTCTTGCAAACGCTTGAAAACATGGCACCTCGACACATGGAGTACAAAGGCAAGCGTTTCATTCGGAGATTACATACATGCCGTCACGATTCTCACTCATGACTAGTACTGTTACCATTACTATTACTATTACTCTTACCATTGCTATCATTATCACTCTTATACTAAACCTTAAACCTAGTACTATTCTACCGTTACTATTCCTAGGCCTATTCACACAGTATCTAGATGGAAGATAGGCCTTCCTGAAAGGAATACCTCAGTGTTTCCTAACTCCCCAAAGGATCCAAGTCCCCAAATAAATAGGGTTTAGGGTTTGGGGGTTTGGGGGTTTAGGGTTTTAGGGTTTCGGGTTTAGGGGTATAGGGTTTAAGGTTCCAGGCCCGAAAGCACTGTAATCTCATTGGTTTTTGTTGCCCAAGCCCCAAAACATTTGAGCACTTTTGCGCTCCGCTCCTAGAACTGCTCGGCTCTGATGTCAGGAGCTCTGGTTCTTCCCGGAACGCTGCTTTTTGGGGGGGTTTTAGGTTGTGGGGTTTAAGGTGCACCGTGTCCAAGAACTGATTATGCAGGTATATAAGTAGGAATATGCAAAGGGCTCTGTCGGTGTAGGCTAACGCTTTCCTACCTAGATTTTGGGAGAGTCACACAGCCTACGTACTGCAAGATAAGTACTTCTACCAAGAGAGGTCTTAACTTTGTGCGGCCTAAACTTTCAAGCATAGGCTGACCTTCGGTACATGGGGATTTCATGGATTTCGGGGCCAAGCCCGTGGGTGCCGTGATAATACAGATCTCTGCGAAAGATTCCGCGCATTGCGGGCGGTTCCTTAGGCAAACTCCCACGTGCAAGCCTATCTTTGCCTTTCTTTTGGGCGTCTCTACCCTAAACCCCAAACCCTCCCATCATGAGACATACTGAGCAGAGGGGCCATGATCTCCAATTCTTGGAACCGGGTCTTGTCCAAGAGAAAGCTCAAGGCAGGATCCTTCTGCAGCAGCATACCTTGGCAGAGCTGCAGTTTCAAAACCATTGGCAGACAGTTGTTTATATACTATATATGTTTAGACAATTACATTCAATATGCCCATCACGCTTGAAACCCCACAAGCTCAAAGCCGGTCGTTCACTGGGTATCTCATGCTCTGCGCAGCCTATCCTACCTGTCCTCTACTTTTTTTGGGGGGGTTGGAATTTTGGGAGAGGAAGAGTTCCGCCTTGCAACAAAGCTAAGGACATGAGCAGCAATCAGTTCCGGAGGGCCCTCTTATATATCTATTATACCATTATTACAGGGTGAGGTGGGGGTCCTCCTAAACTATAACCCTAAACCTAAACCTAAACCCTAGATACCCCTATAGACCCTACATAACATACCCCTACATAACCCTTTTAAAGGGTGCCCGTATCCTCCTAAACTAGAACGATGTCAAGCCAGGAACTGTATTCATTCAGGGAGTTTCAAGGGTTTAATGTGCAGGGTTTGGGGTTTAGGGTTTGGGGTTTACGGGCTCAAGGAATTTTCCTTTGCGCCCTTAGGGTTTGTACCCTTGGCTTTGGGTCCCTAAACCATGGAATAGGGCCCCGGGTATTTGGGACCCAAACCTGGGGTAATAATCATTAAGGGTACAAACTTAAAGTCTTTGATCCTCGGGTTGCTCACTGGAGGTTAGTAAGGCATAAGCGGACTAATGGAAAAGAACATGGAAACGACTAGAATGGGTTCTACAGGGTTTAGAACTAAAGGTTCAATGAACGAAAAAGAACATGGAAACTACTTTAACATACAAGGATTATGTAGAGATTATATTCCCTCATTCCTTGCTAACCACCAGAAAGTTTGAGGCCTCAAGACATATTTTGCTTGAAGGGAGTCCAACGACCTTCTCTTCTCTTCCGATTCTCTTCTACTCATTTCCCTTGCAAGAACGAAACGGAATACACAAGAAGCTTCGGCTTTACATGGTGGATGGCCATATATCTATGAAGGCTGCCTCAAGCTAGCCCGCACCTCCTGTGCAGATAGCCCTCACGCCACTTCTGCATGCACGGGTGTCAACCAGGTCACTGAACCTAAGCCCTAAGCCCTACAAAAGGATCCTCGTAACAATGCATGGCGCCCCATAGTACATAGGCATTTGACTCAAACCGCCAGCTGCCGCAAACAACTCGTACGGTAATCTGGCTTAGGCTTCACGGTCGGTCTTCGTACCTAGAGTTTATTACTCCTGCTGCCGTTGTCCTTGTACACAGAACCCCCCCAAAGCGGGCTGGGCCGAAGAAGTGTCCTGGGTCTGAGTTCCTCAGCCGCTACACACCTCAAAGAAGTGCTTGGGCCGAGCCTACACCGATTACTGCGGGTCGCATCTGCTTCGGATGGCCATGGAGCCATGAACCTCCTCCAGCTTGGCATTTGACCATACTGTGGGGCCTAAATAATTACCAGTATCATTTTGAGGGTTTGAGGTATCCTACACCATAACTGCACAAGGGACCTAGGGAGAATTTAGGCCACACATTAAGTCACCAATGACAGGCCTGCACAGTCAAAAACGTCTGCCTGTGATACAGGCAAGTCCCGTCAGGAATTCCCAGCCGTGTAATTTTCAATTTCCTTCTGCTGCATCCTTTACAATGTTTTGTGTGACCCTAAACCCGGAACCCTGCACGATAGCTATTTGCATGGTCGCGCGTCTCTAGATATGAAGACCCATTTCTCCTCGTTCCATTGACTTACTGATGCCCAGACGGAGTGGTACAGCGAATCCAAGTGCTAGTCCCGGGATATTTATATAGGGATGCCTTTCTTGGGTGGGGTCCACCCTGTAAAGACTGTCGTATATTGGGTCTATACTGGGGTCCCCTTACTTTGAGGAAATTACCGTATGAATCCTTAGGGATCGGTCTGGGGATCCACTCCCCCACGCTTGCTAACGCATCAGCGAATCGCAACACACCCCAGACTGCACCATGACCTGAAACTGGGTTAACTTGCAAGACACTCAACTCTGGTCTCTGGACCCTACACCCCGAACCGCAATACCAAGCAGCGGCAAATTGCAACAAACCCGAACCCAACTCACTCCATAAACCGTAACCCTAAATCCTAAACCCTAAACCGCGTATCCTGAAGCACCTAATGCAAAAAGTTTATGGTTTCGGCGTCACGGCCCCCAAGAAGTCTCACAAATCTCGCTGGCGAATACTGCAACCCCCAGCCCCCGTACCAATCGTTTACCGTAGCAGTACACCAAGCCATAAATACCTCGCCTCGTGTTCTGGTACTGTATGGGCAGCATTTTTACTGACGGGTTGGAGTATTTCGTGCCTGAGAGGTTACGATCGGGCTGTTCCTGTGTGCCATAGGCGAACTCATTCCTTCCTGAAACATCTCTAGCTGCACCCTAGACACTAAACCACAGCCCCCGAAACCTTAGCCCTCATATATACGAGCCGCAGGCTAAAGTTATAGCATATTCATAAACGGTCCCCCCTAAACCCCCCTCTACATCCCCCTATAGGTCCAACCTACCTTTAATCCGTAGCTCATATAACTATTTTGTTGATCCTTACAAGCCGACGAAGGTACGTGCAAGTGATCTTCCCCCAGGAAGTGGACGCACAAGACGGTGGAGGGCTTCAGCCTTTGATCTTCTAAGCATAGGGCTTAGGGTTTAAGATAGTGCTTGGAGGGTCAGGAGGACTTAGTAGGTTTTTTTTAAAAATGGCGATGGCGATTTCGCTGGGGCTATTATATGCTTCCTAAACCCTAGACCCTAGCACGTCCAGGGCTGCAGGGCTCATGGACAGTTCAGCTTCAGCGTTCAAGACTTCGAGAAGGTTTGAGACCTTTGGGTTTGGAAACCCTAAGCAGTGTCACACTGCATTGACCAACTGCAGGACCATCGCTGTGTATCCTTCTGCACGAATCTGTCCCCCCAACATCCCAGGAGCCGATTTCCAAGTGTGCCATACGGTTTAAAGGCTTAGGGGTTATAGAGTTTAGGTTCATTTGATTCCCCACTATCCCTAGACCCTAAACCCTGCGCCTATTGTCGTCTCCATTTTGTTTTCCTACTTCTTTTCGGTTATTGTGATAACATCTCCGTCTCCAGAGTCCTTGATTATGCCGGATACTGAGTCATCCTACTGCCGACCCTTCTCTTCAATGATCTTGCGGTCTAGGGTTTACGGCGTAGTGGATAATTGCCATCGCTGCCTGCGCATCTTTATGTGACTTCCATCGTGGTCTATCTGTTTTGTGAAGTGTATATGCACTGTGCAAGCGCTCTTCTGAGATTGGTCTCCAAAAGTTCTCAGCTTCGCATTTAGGGTTAAGTACAAGCTTGCAATACGACTACGACTCTCTGGGCGAACGAGGGCCTAGGCTTTCACGGCTTAGGGCTATGCAATGGACAACGAAACACAGGCAGACATGGCTGATTGCCTCCAATCCCCCCTGCTGAAACCTTCGAGCTACTCCACACACATGTGCGCGTATGTGTATGTATGCGTAGCTATACATATGCATTTCTGAGAGTGTTGAGTATGTCTGGGCGTGCTTTCCGAAAGCAGCTGCCAGGCGGCGCAGCATTCGTTGAAATAAAACCTGCTGCCCTCCTCATAGGGCCCATTGTCTGCAATTAGTACGCACATGACCTAAATAGGAGGAATTGAATTGGTTTGCAGTCTCGCAGTTGCACCCAGCACAACATCTAAATGTCCCGCAGCCCCTGCATGCAGGCACAAGGAGCTTGTGGGGAATGCACCGGAAAGCCAGCAACGCGATTGCTGGAATATTCCTTGATCGTCTTCAAGGCACACGAGTCCTGCAAAGAGGGCTTGTTTTGCCATAACTCCTGGGCCTACATGATTGCCAACATCGTTTTGGGGTCTGTTTGAAGTTGAAGTACGCGTACCACAAAAATTGGGTTGCTGTTGTGGAATTTAAACCAAGTTGCCATATTGCGGGTATATAGTAAGTAATGTTTAACTTCCTTAACAGCAACCCACATTAGTAAAGGAATCTGGGACTACAAGGACGGCAATTCAAACTTCTAGATTACGAAGTTGGGAAAAATGGTATTTTCGGCTGCAGGCCTCGTCTGCGCTGAGGACCAACCCTAATGAACGCTATAGAAACTACGTTATACAGGGACATAACTCCAGTAGTGGAGAATCAACTGGAACAGAACATGGAACATTGAATGGAAGCTGGGGTTATACAGGATTTGATACTAAAAGTCCTGCATCACCCTGAGAACCCTAAACCTTGGACTTTCCGTCTTACAGCATACTCATGCGCGACTCTTCAAATTCATAGTATGTATAGACAGATATATGCATGACAAGCTGAGGGAGGAATTGCTTTGCAGGATCCAGGTTAGCCCTATCTCGAAAGCCTGCCATCCTTGTGGAGTTCGACCTGACACCCCTGCACGGATCGATTTTGGGTTGCGAGATAGAGGAGTGTCATTCTTGTTGGTGAGAAGTTGGGTTCTCAGAGTCATGGCTTCTGTTGTGGCGGCCTTACAGCTCTGAACATGGAGCCCTCTTGCTGCAAAGCCCAATATGCAAGGGTTGAGCAATGCTGCTCGTCCCGGCAAAATTTTGGCTCTTCTGGGCAAGCATTGCTTTTGAAGATATCTACTGACGAAAATTACCAATGTCAGTTTGAGTTTTAGTCGGGGTACCCTATACCATAATTATACCAGGAACCTCGAACTATAATATTGATGACTTTCTAGGCCCCTACATTACCCGCAGAAGGTCTGACTTGTTGGGCGCCATTCACAGCAGAGGACATCTATGCAAGTTCGCAGCCTGCGTCAAAATTACGCCCAAGCCATTAAACTGAAAGCTCCCAGCCTTCAATCCTCTCGGCATCGTTGTAACCAGTTTGTAGGTATGGTCACTCCTGGATGTTACATGTAGTGCCTTTTTCGAGGAACTGGCGAGCTAAGCGGGCAATGAGTAAGCTGCATACTTTTTCTATTCTCTGGAAAGATATGTCAAGCATAGTCCCATAGCCAGAGGCAAATGGTTGAACGTTCAAATCCGAATATCCCTGCACAAGGTTCAGCCACCCCCCATTAAAAGCGACCCTGATCCATTCCTAAACGCTAAATCCGAAGCACTGAAGCCCAAGCCCTAAACCCTAAACTGCCCTAAACCCTAAACTTACCGGGTCCCTAGGCCACTCCAGTTGCGGTACTCCTTGGCCCGGGAACCCTGAATCTGAATCCTAATCGCGAAGCCCTCAGTGGAAAAGACCCACTCCCTGAAGTCTGAAACCGGAGGCCCCTAACCCATAAGCTCCCTCACACACGAGGCCCTAAGCCAATCCCTAAACGCCCAAAACCAGGTCAGGGTTGAACTTCTGCACTTGGGCGAGCATTCTTTCAAACCTCAGTCTCAAGCTGTACTAGCACTAGTCCTCTTACTCCTACCTGGACCCCAAAAGTAAGCAAAATAGTGACACTAACCCTAAGCCCTCTAAACCATGTGTTTGGGCCTCAGGCTTTTCAAAGACTGCTATGCGCTTCCGATACTGCTTTCAAGAATGGAAGATGATGTTGCTCCCGCATAGGCGCAATGGCCAGGCGTCTACTGATAAGGTTAGGGTTTGGGGTTTGAAGTTTGGGCCAGTGAAGGCCTTGAATTATGGCTGGAATTCCGAAGCAATGGACCTGCTCATAGTTAGGGGTTGGGGCTTTCTACCATGCGTCAACACTTCCAAATGACCACCGATAAAAACAACAAGTACTCGGTTGGGACCGTTCAACATGGGGTCGCTGCACATGCCAAAGCTAGAAATGCTACCAGCGATCTGCGAGCGGTGTGGCTCGTCATTTGAGCCATTGTCTAAACTCCCAGTATCCCCCTTCATAAGCGCTATAGTAGTCCCCTATATTACCCTCCTTTATGATCTGCGTGTAGCCCTGCAAATTGAAAAGCCAAGAAAAACCAAACATCTTCAGGGCCAGCTGTTCTGGGCATAGACAGCCTGTGAACCTTTCCCCAAGCGCTCACGGGTCTTCTTTTGTGCGAGGCGATTCAGATACTTTCTCAGCAGCTTATGATTCTGGGATCCATGAGATTGTCAAAGCTACCCTTGACCAAAAAACTTCCCAACCTGAGGTCTGTATTCTGTATCAGAGGTTTAAGAACGACGGATATCAAAAGCCCGGGCAAAGACCGGAAGCCCCAAATGGAACTTTCAAGGACTCTGTTTAGGGTTTAGGATGTACACCCCACCCCCAAAAAATAGATCTCCAGAAACTCTCGAAGTTGATCGTCTGCGTCATCCGTCACAAGTTGGTCGAACTTCTGAAGCTCCTCAATGCGAACTTCCGGGGCTCAAAAGACTGTTATGGGGCATTATGTAGAGTTTAGAGTTAGAGCTTAAGGGGCTTGGGTTCCAAGGCGCATCAGGAGCTGGTTTGCTGCTTGGGAACTGACGTTACCATAATATGGATGAGAATTAAGTGAGGTAGTTTCCTATTTCAGATAGCTCTGCAAGGGCAATGCGCGAATACATGCTCTGGTCCTGCCTCCGTTTATGCTGTCATTAGGGATGAGGGTTTGGGGTTTAGGATTTAGGGATTACACCAATCAAGGATTTGAACTTTGTACCCTCAAGATTTGCACCGTTGGCCCCAAAGACCCTCATAAACTTGCATATTCCATGGCTTAGGAACTCTTTTTCAAGGGTACAACCCAAAATTCCTGAATCCAACCCCAAACCCTAAACCCTTCACTCTAAAGCCTGGAGGCGGTTTGAGGTTGGCTTAGACACCTTAGAACTAGTAGGTTCCAAACATAGAGGGACACGAAAGATAGACGCCAAAATGCTATAGTCCTTATCATGGGGACCCCGAGAACTTTTTGGGAACCCCCGTAATAGGAGCACTCTGCGCAGGGCTACAGGTGTCTTTCTGTAGGAAGCCGCTAGGCTCATATTGGGAGTACAAAGCTAAGGGTCTGTTCCTTTAGGATTTCCAAAAATGGGGGGGGCTCTTTTTCGGAACCCCTCAACTAAGAGTTCTAGCAGTCAGAAGAGCCGTATTAGGCCCCTTAATGTAAACTGCCCCGCTCTGCACACTAAGCCAATGCTGTACCGCACTAGGTCGGAATGCGGGAGTGGATCATAAGGCATTGTGGGCAGTACTGAAGGGATTACAGTAGCTAGCTGGAGTAACCTCCTAGACCCTGGACCCTAAATCCATCTTAATCACAACCCTCAACCCTAGACCCTCAACCCTACATCCTAAACCGTTCAAAAATGCTTAAGCACGTGCTCCCACCATGCCTGCAGTATGCTGCTCACGTCCATCACGAGCGCTCGGAAACGACCAAAACGGTCCACTGCCAGGAGGTCCTCGTAGGGTTTAGGATTTTGGGATATATGACAAAACTTTCCTGGATTTTGTGCTCCCATTCTGCCACTTCAGCTGCGGGGATTCAGGTGTAAGGTCTTTTTGCTTGAAAACGATTTGAGAGAATCGCTTTCTTGCTGGCCTCGAAGCGTTGCGGATTTCATCTTAGTAGAGCAAACACGTAAATCAGTAGATGGGACAGCTCCAAACCCTAGGCTGCCTACAAGCACCGTCAGCTCTTGAAGACTTGAAGGCTTAGGGTTTGGGGGTTTGGG
>CAJNIZ010029014.1:0-19852 GCA_905231905.1 Symbiodinium pilosum | reverse complement strand
GTTTAGGGTTAAGGGTTCAAACCCTTAACCCTAAACCCCTAAACCCCTAAACCCTTAACCCTAAACCCTAAACCCAATGAAAGTAATTCCTTTTGTGACTTGGGGGAACTATAGGAACCCCTATTTTGAAGTTTTAGGGAATAAAATAAAGGTTTGGGGATTAGGGGGAAAACCCTAAACCCTAAACCCTGGAAAAAGCCAATTGGCGGACTGTCACATGCAATCCTGCGCAATGCGCCGCACGACATCCTCTCCACACGCAGTTTCTGGATCAAGGCCTGCCACGTGACAGGAAGTATTGCAGGAGCCTACATGATTAGAATACGGTTTGGGGTATGAATAGAACAGGAGCTTGGGGTGCATGATACTATATAACATGTATGTGAAGATGATATAAGGGGGCGATATTGTGAAATGCATGAGCTTCTACAGAGGGCTCTTGGGACCGGGGCTATGATGCCAGCCCGTTTAGACAGCAGGAAAACGTTTAGGATGTAGGGCTAGCTCGCTGTAGGAAAGCAAGCTAAACGGAATCGCGCTTGCCAGGTACTTAAGTACTACCCTCGACAAGTCTACTCAGTCTTCAGCCCGACAGTTCAGACCCTTTCAAAATCTCCTGTTTTCCATTCTGGAACCAGGCAGTGCATTTTCCTCAGCGCCAAGGAGTCAAGGAAATTTGAAAAAGGTGGTTTATTCTATGCAGAAGACGATAGCATCAGAGCCAATCTCGATTTGCACAAGGCTGAAGTGGTTGGGGTTCGGAGCACTCCATCAGTGAAACACATGTTCACACATGAAACCGGACTGGTCCGACAATTGTGCTGCCGAGTAGTGATAGACATGGCTAATCTCTGACGGACGTCAGATTATCTGGTATGAGGCTCTTGTTTAGACTTGCCCCCACATGGGGCACCTTGAGAAGTTCCTACATCAATGAAAACTTGTTTTACTCCCCCTCCCCAAAGAACTTTGATTTTGAGAAGCCAGCCCCATACTTGATACCTAAACCTCCTACCCACATTTGTTGGCCTTTAACCCCTTAGTATGAGTATTTAGGATGTGCGGGTAAGAATGGCTTGGCCCGGACATACACCTATAGCCTTTACACCCAAAGTAGCATCTCATAGCCCATTACAAGGGTTCAGCTGGTGGAATATTCCGGGGATTTTGCAAACAAATTCTAGGGATTTGGTATCCCATTTTGGGTATCTAAGCTCTAAACTTCCCCTAAACCCAAAACACTGGACCCTAAACCCTGGGAGCCGCAATTTTGACCTGTTCTATAGGCGTCCCGCGAACTCAACAGCAAATCGTACCTCGTAGGAGACGAAATTCTTCGCTAAGCCAGACGCGCAGCGTTTCTTCACCTGAGCTTACCCTAAAGGAAGATAGAGGGAATTTACTCCGTCTCTAGGGCTGAAGTATTCCCCACAAAACTACTACTGACGCAGTTGGTCTGAACCCTAAACCCGAAGCCCTAAGTCGTACCCTCAAATGCCTGTAGCTTTCGCTCTTGCTCTGCTATAGCGCGAAACCAAAAGTGCAGGATATCTGAACATCACGCCGGCAGTCCACGACGCTTGTGACCCGCAAGTTGCTCCAGCCCCCTACACCCTAGACCCTGAACCCTCAACTCTAAAGCCTAAACCCTGAAGCCTAGACTCTGAAACCTATATCTTACACCCTAACCACGAAGACCTAACCCCTACACCCTAAGCCCTAGACCCTGCACCCTAAAGTAATGATGCCATGACTATGGGGCTCGCAGCTTGGTTTTTTTTGTAGCATGCCCGGGTCGCTGTCACTCGGCTTCATCAGCGATTTGGTTTCAACCTCCGCCTCACTGGTGCTCAACCCTATGGGGTTTAGGGTTTAGGGTTTAGGGAATAAAATGGAAACTACTACAGTGTATTGGGGTTATATGTGGATAATGGAAAAGAAAATGGAAACTACCATAGTATATTCGGGTTATATGGGGATAATGGAAAAGAAAATGGCAACTACTACAGTATATTGGGGTTATATTGGGATAATGGAAAATCAAATGCAAACTGCTGTTTAGGGTTTAGGGTTTCGGTTTAGCCCCATGGCTCCAAGTCTGCATACAGTACCTACGTTGGGTTTAGGGTTTAGGATCATTCATGGGGCCCTAACCGACATGAAGCCCTAAGGTAGGGGAAAGTGGATACCTACAACCAGTCTCTACTTCATCTCTATAGAGGTACCCCATCAAACTATCTATATTGGCTCCCCCACTCACCCCGGAGCACTGGCAAGCCGCCACTCGAATGTCTCCACGCTGCAACGATTGAAGCAGCTTTGTCCATCTGAGCGAGGCTTAGAATTCGGGTTTGGGTTTAGGGTTAAGGCTCAGCTCTAAGGTCAGGTGCCCAAAAGAAAATCTCCACAATGGTTATTTCTGCTCGTGGCGTTCCCAGAGGAGTCCGTACTGACGGGACAGAGATTGGCAAAGAACACTAAAGAATGCACAAAGTTGCTGAGCAAGCCATGGCCACTCTCTGCAAAGAGTCTCCACAAATTCGGGCAGAGGCATGTCCGGATGTGCCGTCTGATAGAACTCCTGCCAGGGCAGTGACAAACCTCTCAACTCCCCGGCCTTTACACATGCGTCTAAATGCGTGTATGCATGTGTGTTCATCTGTCTGTTGAATAGGCTTTCCGCTTTTCTGAGGCAAATGCTCCTTGTAGTAGGTTTGGACTGCAGCCTGCAGCGTGCTGAGTTTGCAGGGGTTGTCCATGCACCTTTGCAGTAAGTGCATGAAGGCCCACATGTCTCAAAGACACCCTGAACCGTAAGCTACACCCTGAGCCCCAAATCTTACACTCGGATTGCTGGACCCAACAACTGTGCGGCCTAAAGCACTGAGCAGGAAAGAAGGCCTTGGTAAAGTATGAGAGCTACACGTCAAGATACAGCAGGTCGCCCAAAAAAGCCTTGTCCACCATTGATATGAAAGTCTTTCATAGAGACGGGCGGGGGCTTTTAGGGACCGTATCCAGTCGCATGGTATGCATGTTGAAAGCGGTGAACCCGCTGTGCACCTTCCATTTACACTCTCTATAAACCCTCTAGAAAGCCAGAAGCCCTCCAAACAACCTCTTTGACCTTCTGTCAGACCGATGTAAACCGTTCTTTAGTTAGCCAACCCTTTGTCGAAATGACTGCCCCTCAAATAAGGAAGACTCGTATCCCTAAACCCGCCCTAAACCCTACAGGCAGTGAGCCTTGATGACAACCTCGCGGCCTCGCAAAGATCCATCCAATGCAGCGATGGCAGCGGGCTGCGGCAAATCCTGAGGGTATAGTCCCCCTTAAGTAGATAGAATATGGGGTATATGGGGATCTTCTTTTAATATACCCAAAGCCATATTCTATCTACTTAAGGGGGACTATAGGGTTTCTGCGTTTAGGGTTTAGGGTTGTATTTATGCACACACAGATATAAGCTTGCATGCATACATAGCAGTTTGGAAAAACTGGGACTATCCATTATCATGTGGCCCTGCAAAACTGGACTCTCGAATTTTGGAAATCCCCATACAGAATGTTACCCGCAAGGAGCAAATGCAGGCTTCAGGGCGGTGATGCAAATATGGCTGGATCACAACTATAGTCCCCCATAGGGTTTAGGGTTTAGGGACGCAAAGCAAGCAGAGTCTATCATGTAGGGCGTCGAGTGCCAAGCTTCCAGGGCTTAGTATTTCGATTTGGTGTGAGCTTTTGCCACCTGCATGGCACCCGGCAGTCTTAACGGTTGAGGGTCTATACCTCCAGGAACTCGAGGCTTTGAATCTGGTTGGCCAGCATGCTCTTCTAGTCTAAAGAAAAAGCTGCTACCCCTTCCTGCCACGCGAGGTGTGGCCACACTTTAGAGCCCCAACACTTTGAGTCGTTAGAAGAACCCAACGGCCCGAAGTATGTAGCAGGCCACAAACCCCCCAATCCCTCCTGATCCTGCGTGCTGAAGCCCATGAACTGATCAATTCCAAAGCTGCCCTCCGCACCGCACAAGCACAAAAAACACCTGGCCTTCGTGAACTCCTCGCATAGGTTTTCCAACCTGCTTGCCGGAGTACTTTCCCATGATGCCATGGTGTGCTTCACCGCTTGGTTCTTTGCCTCGAGGTGCTTGTGCAAGACTGGGTGCCACCGGGCCATTACCTGAGTTGGATGATCGAGTTCCATGGAGAGCTGAAATTGAAAGGTGACTAGGATGCTAGGGCTTCTCGATGAGACTTTGCGAATATAAAAGGTATTCGGAGCACAAGTGTTTAGAGAAATTTCTGGCTGCTGCTGAAACGCAGCCATGTATGAAATTGTATAAAGCGGCTTCAGAACTGCTAACATGCGTAGCACAATGACGGGTTGCAAGTGCAAACCCCTGAAGCCCTGATGCCTCAACAGCTGGACCTCAACGTCTCAACCCAGAAGCTCCTCTTCAATGTTAATGGGTAGCTGTCAGTGCATCTGCCGTACCCTACTTTAGGTTGTAAGTAGAGTCTTCTACTTGCCACCCCACTTACAAACAACTGCCTGTGAGCCTCCAAGCACAGTGTGCCTGACTGCGCTCCACCTGATCTGAGACACACCATGAAGAAAGGAATGTTGTACAACAAATCTGCTACAGGTAACACTCAAAATTAGATTCTATCATCAGGAACTTAAGCTAATCAGGGGAGATTGTTGCCAGCTTCATAGGACTCAAGACGTACAAGCATAAGCAAGGTAGGCCTTTAGCTTCATGTTCGGCCCGTAGAAGGTTTAAGGTGCCTTGCCAGACAGGCACCCTAAACCTAAACCCTAAACCCAAGACTCATGACTGATCGAAAACAATTCGAGTTGCCTGGAAGAGCTTAAGAGAATCTCGGCACTTGCTGAGCTTTTCGAGGCGGACGCGGGCTGCTGCAAAGCCCGAAGTCTCCAAGCCAAAGGAACGGACGGCGCAGAAGAAAGGCCTAGCCGGAGGCTCCTATACAGTTCTGTTGGGTGTTTGTTGCGCTCTTTCGTGTAAGATTACCTATAGAATACCGCGCGAGGAGGCAGCACGCATGAGCACCCAACGTAGCTTCTTCATTCTTATACCAAACCCTATTCATCTACAGTATGCACTAACTTACCAGAGCTTCTGCAAAACCCCAAAACTTAGAATCGCGCCTAAGGATGGAATTTAACGATAGAAAGGACTACGAAGAGTCTCGGTAAATATTCAGGCTTCTACAAGAGGCTGTTACTTTCAGAGTGTTGGCGATTTTGGTTTTGGTGCCCTTCCAGCTGCTTGTATGCTAATCCCAGCGGCTTAGCAGCGTCAGTCAAATCCCAAAGCTCACCCATGGGAAGCTCGAGCGAAGTCACCTCACTGGGGCTTTGGGCTCTACAGGGTACAGAGTTTATGGTTTCGGGTTGTCAGATCTCAGGCTACAAGTACGGGAGGCCATTGGCTTTTCGGATCCATATGTCAAGCCCGTGACATCCTCACATACATCCCGGAGTGGGCTCCAGTGATTCTTTAAACACAAGGGGGTGTGCAAACCCCAGACTGGGTTGCTGCTAAGGAACTTAATTTAAGTTACAGCTACTATTTTGGGGAAGCCTTATTAATGCATGTATATATATATATACCCATTATAATAATTTAGCTTAAGTTCCTTAACAGTAGCCCAGAAGAAAGGTCGAGGAACCCATGAGTCTCACTTGTTGCCGCCTCTGCTTGTGCGCGAGGATGACTGAATGACAAGAACAACAGTGACACTGGGGCCTGCAAGTGCGGAAGAAGGGCTAAATCTGAATTACTTCATGCCCCGAAAGTGCTGTAAACAAAAGAAGCAATACTGCGTGGGTCACCTGCATGTAGATCTCCTGCAGCCTGCCACGAACTTCCATGCGAAGGTTGTTAACGCAGTCTGCCTTAAAACGGCACCAGCCCGGCAATCGCAAGCAGGCGTCATCTGCCATGGCTTTCCTAAGCTGCAGATTAGATCGGAGTTTGAACAGACTTCCGTGGTAGACTGAATGAAAAACGGCTGCATAACCTATTTGACAAAATGATATGGTGGACTCTCTGTAAAACTGGATAGGAAAATGTAAGGTGTGTTGACGCCGTTAATGTCCTTCTTGAGATACCCTAAACCTTAGGGGCCGCATTGTACTGAGCTGCCCCAAAGACACCATAATTTTGACAACCTTCCGTTTGAAACTCTTGAACTCCAACCTAAACCCTAGACCCTAAACCCCCAAATCCCTAAACCCATAAACTCTAGACCAGAAAGCCTAATCCGTGAACCCTAAACCTCACCAAGACTAGTTTCCGCCAGTCATGAGCATTGAGTTTAGCGATGTCGACCATCAGGCTCACCTAAACTCCAATCTTTTGGTTCCCCAGAGGATCTAAGTACCCCAATAAAGAGGGTTTAGGGGTTTAGGCGTTAAGGGTTTACGCGTTGAGTGCTTAGGGTTCAGGGTGGAGGGTTTTAAGTTTAGGCTTTAGGGTTCAAGGTTTAGGGTCTTCTCTGCTGGTGGTACGTGTAGTAAGGATTGTTGTATTGTGGGGGATGAGGGGCCCACCCAAACTTGTATGCAAAGTCACTCGGTAGAGCCGCACCCTACACTCCAAACTGAATTTCAAGCTTGTGATTTCCCGCAATGGCCATACAGTACCCCTAACAGAGGTCCGAGAGATAACTCGCTCGATGTAGGGGCCGAAATACTTACCAATAGGATTTTGAATTTAAATTTTGAGCTCTACTTGAGGTACCCTATACCAGAGTTAAAAAAGACTCTAGGACCACAAAGTAAGCACATGTACACCCAGTCTCCATGTGATGTCCATTGTCTTGTTCATGTGGTCCTCTAGCATCCCTAGAGCCTAAGCCCTACGTATCCCCGAAAATGCACTGAAAGGAACCTTAACCCTAAGGGTCCAAGGACCCAAATAATAGGGTTTTAGGGCCCAAATACTATAATACTGTCGATACTAAAGATCCTGCATGACCTTAATATACTATAGTCTAATTATTCCCGAGGTATAAGTTACTTAGGGTCATGCAGGATTTCTAGTATCCACCGTATTAATGGTATTTGGGCCCTAAAACCCTAGTATTTGGGTCCTTGGACCCTTAGGGTTAAGGTTTAGGGTTTTGGGTCCAGGGTTCTACGGTTTAAGGCACCCCCAGTATGTTCAGCTCAAACTGCGTGGACAATGTCTGTAGGCAGCAGGGCCCGAAACAAATGTGCTGCTGGCAATGCCTGGGATGTAGGGCTTGTACGTGGTTGACAGTCGTCAAGAATCCTACTGTAGAATCCGGCAAACCTTCACGGCTTCGATGATGAACACTCAACCTCAAACCCTCTTGCATACCCAGCCTCCAGCCATCTTGGCTTTCTGTCATGCTACTGCTGCGCGTTATGTATCTCCTCTCCTTACGAGGTTCCAACATAAAGTTCTTGGTCGGAAGGTCCTTGTCCCACTGCCATTCGTGATTGAGTAGGTCTTGGCATTAGGCTTACACATCTAGACCTGCTGCATGCAGCAGGCATCGCCGTCTGAACCCCACACCACAAGAGAAACAATCACCAAAGCGCAGTACAGCAGCCTCTGAATATAGTAGTTTCCATTCTCTTTTCCATCATCCCAATATGAATCCCTATAAGAATATAGTAGTTTCCATTTTCTTTTCCATTATCTCAATATACACCCCTATAATAAGATATGGAAGGTTGAGGAGCTCCCACCTCACCCCAAGCTCAACACTGCCCATGTCACGCATACGTCCGTGTTCTCCGCGCAGGCGCGCAGCTCGATATCATTCAACAATTTCGCTGCTTCTTTCGGCCCCTGACTCTGGTAGTGGCGGCGAGCAGTCTCCTGTCCAGATGTTTACACTGATATTCGTATTACTGCGATTATGCTTAGTACTGTTAAAATATCATTACTATTACTATTAATCATTACGATTATTATGTCTGTTATAAAAGGGGCACATGTTGGGACCCCAGGTAATCCTGAGGACTACAAACGGCGCCTTGGCCCGCATCGACGACGCTATAAGGGTAATGCGGAACAATTCCAACATCTCAGGCTAAGAGTATGGGCCCGAAAATGGGGCATATTCGATCTCGACTTCAAGTTTTGCAGGGCGAATGAACTAAGTACTTCGGAGAATACAAGCAGCTTGCACAGGCCCAGAGATAAAAGATATGCCTCTTTAACAATCCGAAGCCTGTATGAACCAACACTGCATGCCCCTGGTCTGCTTGTAATCCTGGCAACAGTTCTCAGCGGACTTGCGAAGCGCTGCGCCACATGCAATCCCGAAATCCAATCCCGAAATCTCTAACCAGGGGGAGAAAGCGCCACACGCCTGCGCACGTGCCATGAACAGCGACTGCAACGGCCAAGTCGGGAATGACCGCTTGTCGAGGAGCTCCAGCAACTCATAAATGCCCACATGACCTGATGACGTACAGCAAGCAGGGGCCATTGCAATTTCGATGATTCACTATGGGGTTCAGCTGACCACTTAAAATCTTGTGGAATGTTCTGGTTCTATTGGCAAAAGCATGAGGTGCAGCCCAGCAAGAGAAAGGTTGTCGGGCAGGGCACACCGAACCCAAGCTCGAACCTTGCTTGCTTGATGTGAGAACTTTTCATGACCTGGTAATCCCAACCGAAGCCCTACCATGACACGAAAGCAGCCACGGAAGGACCCACACTGCCAATTGGGTTTGAATCAAATATCGAGTCGCTGGTTTGGAACTAAGAAGGCGGTGCAGGGAAAGCTACGAACAGGTGCCAACTCCAAAAGCGTACATATATTCGTACGTGCATATATACTGACAGAGAAAAGATGCCTAGCTCCGGGCCCACACAATTAAAAATGCTCCCTAAACGTTGAAAAGTACACAAAACTGAACCATGTGGCTCAACAGGTTGGTGGCCAGCTCAGACCCAAACGTCAGAAGCTTGGCATCGGCAAGGAGTTCCTGCACTGTCGCGGCTTGAGATTGAGGGGGGTTCTGCTCATTTCTTTTGGGGGGGCTTCGGGAATTGCAGGGTTTACGACTTGCCACTAGGCTTTGTGGCTTGTGGGGTTAAGGACTGGCATTTCAGCCTAGGGATCCCCATTTTTTTTGAGATTTACAAGGGGATAAGGCACCCGCGTTACTCTATACCGTGTCGGAAGTGGTTACAGTTGAGCTTAAACTCCTCAACAATCACGGTAATGGGCTTGCAAACCTAAGCCCTAAACTCTGTGCCCAGGTTCGAAGGCAGGTAGCCAGTCGACAAGCTCCACTGCGGCACGCAGCCTGGTCTCCTCAGAACAATGGGCTTGCTGGCCAATCCCTCTCCTAGACAGAAGGGGAAAGAGCCTGTAACAACAACAAGTCATGTGTGTTAGTAAAATAGACTATTGAGGATCTGATTTGATGGAACTAGAAGACTCCCAACATTCGTATCTGGAGCGGTGAGGAAGCTTGCTGTTCAGGGGAAGGCGGTTATCATGGGCTCCAGCTTAGGAGTTCGGTGCCCGATGGGGACTTCAGCTTTCTCAGTTCTTCCCCCATCGTCGGAAACTCCATGTCAGAGCGTTGTCTAGGGACTATAGGAGGGACCCCTAATAGGGACCCTTAATCCCATTACCATATATAACCCTTGTATGGTCATTATGTAACCCCTATATCCCTGGGTAGTCCCCATATTAACCCCCATAAGCTACAAGGGTCCCTATTAGGGGTCCCTCCTAAAGTCCTTAGACGTTGTGATCCGAAAGAGCCTGAAGCCTGCAACCTAGAGCCCAAGCTCTGATCCCCGGTGCCACAAGCATTTAGCTTACGAAATTGCTTCCGGGTGTCTGCAACACAGACCTGGGAGAACACTTCGAAATCCTTAGCCCTATGCTGCCCAAGCAAATATGGGCTCCCAAAAGCATCCCTCTCAAAGGACGCCAGTAATTGTAGGGGCCCCAGTCCCCTTATTCGCGTCCATGTTATGAGTGGTTTTGACCCTCTCCTTGACAGCCGCTGACAGGGCCGTGAGTTCAGCCCGCAACTCTGCCCCCTGAATTAAGTGGAGGTCAAGAGTTTAGGGCTGAGGGTTTTGATGTAGCGCAAGAAAAACGGGTCTCAGTGCAAAATAGCGGAGCGAAGCATGAACTGATGCAAGATGCGCAAGCATGCGCTACCAGCCTTATTCGGACCAGAATGGCAGCACGTCAATCGTAAGGCTTCCAAATAGGAATTGCATGTCTAGCACGCAGATCAGGCCCGTTTTGGCCTCCATCTCGTCATCAAGCCCCCGCGCAATTCGAAGGGCCGCGGCAATGCCAGCCCCTATCTCAACCTTGTTTTCCAGGACCCTCCTTGTACCCTTACACAGGAGTACATGGTCCCCGAATAGGAGGTATTCGGGGTATATAGAGGGTAGATGGAGGGTCTGGGTTCATAGACCCTCAGGGGATTTGAGTGCTAGGAGTCTAGGGTGGAGGGTATTGTACACATTTAAGTCAAGGTCTACGATGGTGGGGCGCAAATGCTGAATGTTGGACGGCGATGGGTTCATTGACCGTGCGAAGCTTCCAAACTTCACAACCATTACCGTCAACCACCGTGTTATCGGGCTGGCAAGAAAGCATACTGCCAAGAAAGCGGGGCATCTGCGGAGTGGGCTAGAATGTAGTTATATTATGGTATGATATGATTACAGTATAGTCATATTATAGTATACTATGGTGAATTGTAATACATTATGGGCATATTTGAATATGAAGGGCAGAATTCGAACTTGAAGATGCTTCTCGAATGCACCCAAGCTTCAGGCATAGCGCTCATATGCCCTTTGCAGGCTGAGCATAACACCCTCATCAGAGTGATGGCCATCCGTGGGCAAGTTTGAGAAAGATCAGACGAGCTGGCGTTCATCTTGTGGACAAACTGAGGCAAGTGCGCCTGCGACAAATTCAGAAACGTAAGTCTGGCATTCAACAGTTTGTAGCTTCATGTGCCTTTGAAAAACGTTCAACTCTATAACCGCAACCCCACATGAAGGAAGGCTTGGGGACCCCACATAGAAGACCATATGGGGATCTCAGGAAGCGCTTGGGCAGTGCCCAGTTATGGATTCTCCCTGATGTGGGTTTAGGGTTTATAAGGTCCAAGAATTTAAGGTTGAAAGGGTTTAGGGTTCATAAGAGCCATTGTCTAAACTCCTAGTATCCCCCCAAATAACCCCTATAGTAGTTCCCTATATAATCCCCTATATAACCCCCCTTTAAGGAGTTTAGACTATAGCCCATAGGGTTTAGGGTTTAGGGTTTCACGGCAAACGCACGGCTTTGCTTAGCATGGACTCGGGGGCCTGGCCGAGACGCTGTGACAGAGGATCTGCCCAGGATTGCCAAAACTCCCACTTCCTCGGTTTAGGGTTTAGGCTTAGCGTTTAGGGTTTACCCTCCCCGTGGATACTGAACATACAAACAGGGGTTCAAGGGCTGGTTTTTGGAATTTTTTTAGGCAGGAACAGACTCAAGGTGTAAATAGACATGGCACTCAAGAAGAATTAGGGATCCTTGTACTTCAGGGGATTTTTGGATCCTGAGGTGACTGCGAAACAGGTCCTGTTCCTTTCCTGGCGTATCACTCCCTGCTTCCAATAATTACACGCTCCCATCTTCACATGTTGGACGGTTCTGGGTTTAGTAAGCACCGCTCCCTGATTGTGTAAACCCTCTACAAAAGGCAAGGCAAGGAAGTATGAGGGTCCTAGCGTAGCCCCTATATAATCTCTGCTAACAGCCAATACTCGGGTTTAGGGTTAGGGTTTATAAGGTTTATAGGGTTTAAGATTTAAGGTTTATAGGGCCTTCTAACAGCCAATACCCCTTCCCCGTTTCTTACCAAGCACCAGAACGCGAACGTGTCAAGAATCCCTTATTGAGGGAATCCCCAGGCAAAGGGGACCCATGACACCTCCCGAGGGCCCTACAGTCCCGCATGGTCAAAATACTATCCCTGAGGGACCAAGTACCCAATAATCATAAACTCCCCCATAACCTGTACTACATTACTATTTCCCAAAACCCAAATACCTAATTATTGAGTACATGGACCCTCTGGGTATGAATGTAGGCCAAGTCTCAGCCTAGGATAGAACTCACTCGATACCATCTTGCGGAGAACAAGCTCGAAGTCCTCGGGCAATGGCTGAACATATCACAACAGAATTTAAGTACAGCTGTCTAACAGGTGAGGGCTTAGGGTTTAGGGAATTGTCTCTGACAATTGCAGCCCGCCTACGTACCGCCATAATTCCTTAAGCCTTATCGAGAGGATGCCGGATGCCTGACGTGGTCCTAGCTCATGGAAACAGCAATGGGAAAAAACAAACAGGTGTAGCGTCGATAGAGAGAAGTTAGTATGTGCAGGTCTCCAAAATCAGCGTCCGTTAGTGGCGGCCCTTATAATGAGGACTCGAATGTGTTGAAAGTAAAGAAGGGAATGTCAACTTTTTTCTCCGAGAATTTTCTCATGCAAGCTCATGATACCACGTAGCCGCAGAGACTTGCAACCTGCAGTGGAGGCTTGCTTGCCTCCGTAACTTGCTAGGTGTGATGATGGTTCGGCTGACAATCATGCGTCAAGAGCTGGAGAGAAGAACAGCCACACGATGGGATTTTTCATGTATTGCTGGAGGGTACGTGTCCGCTGCTAGATCAACAGCGATCACAAGAACTATGACATGAAACGGCCTTGATAAGAATACAGAGCTGAATTATCTCATATGTCAAAATCGCTGGAACGCCCAGATGTCGGCAAAGGTGCTTTTGTGTGTGAACACCTTCTATTGCAGTGTTGTCGATTTGTGTGGGGGAGCCAGTGTATCGGGTTGAAAGAGTGCCAGGGTATCGTATCATATTGTATCCTTTCAGCAGTTAGGCAGCAGGCGATGACAGCGCTCAGCAATGAGCGCCACAAGCTAAGCAGGAAGAATATCATGATGCAGGCACATAACCAGCGTTTCAAGGTCTTCCCAGCTCATGTTTGCCAACATGAGGAACATGCTACCATTGAAGAAAATGTAGGACATTTGGCTACTGTTACTGATTCTCAAGGATCGACAAGTAAACCCCAATTCTGCTTTCTGTTGGTCAGATCCCTCTCGGGGTCCTCCAGGCTCAAAGCTTGGCAAAATTGACCCTGGAAGACCTGGAGCCTCCCAGAATCGGAGGTCAGCTCCAGGAGCTTGAAAAGAGCTGCCGGAGACGGGCACACCTCCAGCTTCTTGTTTCTGGTGCTGATGCAGAAGTTCCGGCATGAACGACATATTGACAAGGCATGTGTGCAATTCGAGAAATTCAAAGGCCACACCGAAATGATCTTGGAGTCTTTGGTCCCCCTAATCGTCTCTTGGTACTGGTGACACTTGCATATCTCCTTTTTTGGGGATTCGGATTAGGGCTTATAGGCCTGTTTACGAGACTCCAGAGAGGAGTCGAAGTTTCAGCCGTTCGTGATGGCGCATCTTAGAAGTTAGTACGGCGCAGTTCTACCTTCCCATGCGACACTCGCCCGTCAGCGGATCAGTCCTTTTCCATTTGAAGCCTAGAGTTCTGTTGTGTCGAGGACATGTTCTTTCCAACCCCTTTTTGGAATGGCATGAATGCATCTCAGGTCAACATGAGAGTCCGATTGGACAAGAAGTCTCTGACATGTCAGCTGTTCGTACCGTACTGCATCCCAGCTGTGGTAGCCTCAAACAGCCGCCTTGAAACCTGGCAAGCGTGGAACACTCCAAGACCGGACTGCACACCAAAGTAAGCCTGGAGTCGTAGCACCCACAGTCTCATGGGGGCGAGGTCAAGACTGAAAACCGTTATGTTCAAACTCGGCAATCCCCTCGCCCTCCATTGAGTCCTGACCTCCTCAAACCTCAGCATCCGCTCAGTAAAGCCAGGCCCCCTCTGCCCTAAAGCTGCAACCCCCGAAAGCGCCTCTCCGTAGAAACTCTCCAAGCTGAACTGCATCTTCTTATCCGTTGCTATGGCCGCATCCAGTAGCGGCCTCGTCTTTTCCTGGGCATCTCTGAGTTTACATTGGTGGTTGAAAATTCAGCACTCGTTTTTTGGAAGTGCTCATACTGAGGACGTGACCCCTACTGGGCAGAACTTGATAACTGGGACTCCGCCGCAAGTACAACCTACGTATAGAGGTCCGCCTTACAACAGTTTCGGGACATCTCCATGTCGTGAAACTGGCAAAAGCCCCATACAGGAGCCAGCTACCTCGAGAACTGCATGCTCCCTTAGACTCTCCCCTTTTGCTAGAAAACCGAGTAAACATTTGAAACTACACAAACCCCAGGTACTCCGGAACCCTGGATTGCTTGGAACAGAAAAACCCCTAAACCTTACACAGTAAGCCCTCTGGGCTACACTCAGCATCTGTAACAAGTCGCCAGACAATTCAAGAAGTCGTCTTCGGAAACTGGACCGGTCAGTCGAGGAAGGCGCTGAGCCTGAGACATGAGTGGGTTGCTGTTAAGGAACTTAAATTCAGTTACTATATTGGGGAAACCCTACTATTTACTATATATACCCATATGGTAACTTAAGTTAAGTTCCTTAACAGCAACCCAGATGACGGCATGTTGTATCTCAATTTGTGGCTGGCTTTAGGGCCTAGTCTCGAGGCTAGATGATACGAGGAGCCACATGCACACCCCCGCACAGAAGTGGACCAGACTTCACAGCTCCAAGCAGACTTCTCGTTGAATTGCTGCTGCCCGCCCTGTGTCTAGAGTTTAGGGGTGCTGCTTGTCAGGAATACATAGCCTAGCATCCACAAGCCAAATGGTTCCAGGCTACCCTTTTGAACCAGACGCTCAACATGCAAGCCGTGACGTCAAGCCACCCACAGCCCAATTAACCCGAATCTCTAGGCCCTAATCCATGTACAAACCCTCAAGCCCGCCCCCAGTCTGAAACAGTCCATATTGCCCACTCTTGTCAAAGTGAGTGTGCAACATGTGCGCAGTACTGCTCACCTGGGACATGCACAGGTTCTTGACAATAGTCCTTCCATCATCCCTAGTAATAAGGCTCCCCTCCCGAAATACCCTTCAAGCATCGGCCCTGCAAGGAAATAACCGTCAACCCCGGAAGATCTTTACATCATAGGACTTCCAGTATGGATCAAACCTTTTGGGGTCGGTGATGCCCGCTGCCTCAACAGAAGCCAACGAGGCCAACACTGCGCAGCGCAGCAGATTAGAAGCAGTTGGAGAAACAGGTTCCTGCCAGGAAAAGCCAGACCAAAAGGGTAGGGATTTGAGTTAGGACGAAAGCTGAAATTGCTAAGGCCTCGGGGTTCTAGGGCTACAGTGTCTAGCTTTATAAAATCTAGGCTTGCGTTGAGGGCTTTTTGGAAAAGGAATCCATACTCAGCTGCACGATTTTCAAATTGCATGGCCGAAGCGGCGCAACGCAAACTTTAGATATGAGGGGGCTGGAACGGAATCCTAAGGGTTATGTGAAAGTAATTTGGGCAACCCATGACAACTCCAAAATACTTCTGCGCCATAGTGTTTGGGGTTTGGGGAGTATGAACTGGAAACTGTCGAGAATAACCTCTGCGACATTATTGTGAACATGGCCCCTGAATTCCCAACAACCACCTATTTCAATTTGCTTGACACAAAGCACGTGTGGTGCCACTGACCTTGCCCACTCCCTCCTGCAAGCTTGAGCTGTTGTCAGGGTGTCTGCATCCATATAGTGCAATGAGTACATCATGGTGCAGATCATAACTCACAGAAATCGCGGGAAGATCTGCCGAGATGCTGAATTCTCGGGCCCTAAAAGATTTCAACCTTTTTTGATGGCAAGAGGGCACCAGAAGCCGAAACGGTGCAATGAACCCTGGACCTTCCAATATAGCACCTCCTGTTCTTTTGTGGGGGGAGGATTGCGGTCGAAACAAAACTCGAACCGAACAACACGCATCGCGACAAAACATGAGTTACATCTGAAACACACTTGACAGGACGGTTTGGTGGCCAAGGCTATAATTGGCCAAAAGGCGGCGAGACGTTCGCTCAGGAAGATGAGATCGCCTTCTGCGCAGTGAAGTTCGTCTCCTGCAGGAATGAAATGACATGTGTCCGTTGAAGGCAGGGTTATTGCACAAACAGGAGCAGAGGCGGCAATTGTACAGTGAAAGTAACTACAGGGTTCCTCTTAAGATTGCTCAGGGGTGGGATATATCAGAAGCTCACAGCAGTCAAAAACCCTTCGTTTGCAGTGTATGGGGCGAAGGCGTCCCGGCAATCGTCAAAACAAGAAAATGGAATCATAGACACCCCAGTCAAGCCTGAAGACGACCTTGCGACCCTAGCACCTCTGATCAAAATCCACCCCCAAGCCCCGAACCCCAAACCTTTCGAAACCCAAGCCTTAAATTCAACAACCCAGAAACCGCAAATGAACCGTTTCCTTGGCTGCGCAGTTGACCCTGCACTTCAGCCGCCAAATCCAGCGAGCATGAATTCGCCAGGATCAGGAACAACCTTCGCGTCACAATCACTTTGCAGGTTCTAAACCCTAAACCCTATAAAGGCTTGAAAGGATTGATGGGTTTCATGAGTCCCCAGTATGCGTTCTGATGGTATATGATCTTACCATACGGCTGTTAGCGCAACCAACAACCGATGCTTTGACGAATTCAGCAAACAATTTATCTTGCCTGAGCCCTAATTAGACCCAAAGCCCTGCACCTAAAGGCCTAAAGGAGATACTATCCACCCTAAACCCTAAACCTTAAGGTGAGCCCAAACAACTCTCAAGCGCAAATGAAAGTGGAAAGCAGCAGCTTGAGAGCTGGATTGTGGGTGGGACAGGTGGAGCCCTTACTTAAGAAAACATGTCCGTATCACAGAAGAGACTCTCGTATCCCTCATGAAGAGCCTGAGAGCAGGTGCGCCAGCAAAGGAACCTTTTTTTTTTGAGCTGCTCCCATAATCTTGTGGTGGTTCATGGTGGTTCAGATTTGCGTTTCCGATCGGCCTCGCCGGCATTGGGGTTTGTCATCCCATCACCCCCTGACATAAAATCTTCCCGACTCCCCACGTATTTGATCATGGTGACGTGATGAGTGAAGGTGTTGAGCTCTGGAGCCCAAGGCTTCTTTGCAAGTGGGTTTCTGCGCAGGTGAATACGCAGGAGCCACTTTGTACTTCCTGTTTGCGTTCGTTATGTTTCCAATATGGGATTCTACTCCATGGTAGTAGTTTACTACTACATGAGAGGTCCCGGCTTCGACCACTTGCAGCCACCTTCTGGTGCTGATGCTCTTGACCCCTGGCAATGATGCGAGTAGTGATTGGGGGTGTAGTATCTCAAGCGTTCATGCCAGATGTCGCCGGTGTCATCCATTGAAGAGTTGAGGGATATGTAGGGCAAACTTCAAGGGATAAAGATGGATTTTAAGACCTTTGGAAACCTTGGCTGCTCACCTTGCTCCATCAACAAATCTTGTGGCTCCTCGCTCCTCTTCTGAAGTCGCTCTTTCAGGCCTGGACTTTCCTTTCAAGCTCCAGACCCTCTGACCGCCTGTAGGTTCCTGCTGAGGATATAATATGGGGTTTATACATTTTGCAGAATCATAGCCGCAGAGCTGTGAACGACCATGTTGTAATGACAGGGACATAGCAATGCTTCGGTTCAGCTTCTTGCTACGAGAAGCACCATCGGGGCACTGCTCGTAGGCACTTCGCAACTCATGTGACGAATTGAAGCGCCTCCCTAACAAGAAGTCCCACCCTAACCCTGATTAAGGTGCGGATTGAACAACTTCCCCAGACGTCCACTCCAAAAGCAGTCAATTTGGTGATAACAACTCCGCGTGCAGGGCACAGTTGGCGGCGATTGCAAGAGCGGATCACCTGCAACGTGCCGTAGATTCTGCGGCTTCTGTTGAGCATGGGCCGGTTGCAAATGGATGTTCGAGGCTTATGCAAGACCATGTACGGTGCATGTGAGGAGTTCCTAGGGAGTTCTTGCCATAAGGTAACATGTGCTGAGCACCGTGATCAGTCGGAGTTGGGTTCGAGAACAACACCTTGCAGGCTTGTGAGGCTTCGGAATCAGGCTTGACGATTCAAGGTACGGGCTGAGCACTATAAGAGGTGTGGTGATGAGAGTTGCCAGCATGATGGAGTAAAGCAGGGCATGGCAAACCTAACATCGCAACCCGCAGATGGACTCAACACTGTCAGCGCCTTGCCAAGAAAGCTGCGCTAAAACGCATTCCAAAAAAGAATGGGTTATGTCTGCCAAATGCCAGTACGGTCTCCTCTTGCTTTTGAAGCATTATACGCACAGCACCCGGCATTGGTTTGTAGCTCCATGCCTCATATCCCTTAGTTCTTGGCCCCATTGCGAGTTGCTGCTCTAGCTTTGTTTGCCGCGGCTGTTGGTCACAGCCTGATGTTCCTCTGAGAAGGTGGAGCCTGTGGATCATGAAAGCCTTCCAATGCTCCAAACCTATGGCCCTAAGCCTTCCAATGCTTCAAACCTATGGCCCTGCACTCTACTGCCCAAATTCGAGTGTCGAGTGCTGGCCAAATCTAGGAACCCCCTTAAAGGGAGCCATGCCTCTGCGGAAAAACAAGCCCTGACCGTCAAAAACGAATGTATATAAATGCAGAGCCAGCTTCCTAAAAGCCTGCCTGAAGTCCACAGCCCCTGAAGCCTTATCATCTCAAAAGACTCTGAGACCCCGACAGGGGCTTGAAGGGGACTTCAAGGGGGATTTGAATTTGGCTGAAAGGGTACTTAGGAAGAAAGAGTGTCCCGGTAACATTGGGCTCAATTAAGGGAAGGCTTAGGGAAGCCAGGCGTGACAAACTGTAAAGACTTAACGGGTGACTTTAGGACTTGAGGCGGATTTTTTCCCGCAGCTTCTGTCGTTTTTTTCTCGCGCAGCTGCTGCTGCTGCTGCTGCTGCTGCTGCTGCTGCAGTGGGGCGCGCAATGGCTTTGCTGTGCTGGCACGCTTCACGGGGAGCTGACTGCGCCGGCAAGAACTTCAGACAAACCCCTCATCCGCAAGATCCTCAGCTTCCTGAGCCAGAGTAACGCGATGCAGGCCGCGCCACCAGTCCAAGTTCAGCCTAGAGCACGGTCAGGTGATAGACTAGAAGGTATGTTTTCGAAGTCGCCGTCTTTCAACGGCCCTTCCACGGCCCGGACGCGGCAAGAACGTCCGGCTTGCCCTTCCCACTGCCACTTAGAACTAGAATTCATAGGTGGTTTTCGAAATTATGGTCCCATTTTGGGTAGCCTATATATTAGGTGCCGTATTATAATAGGGATCCAAAAAGGGACCATAATTTTGACAACCACCCTCATGCCTGGCGGAACTGAGCTAAGCCCCTTTCCGGTGGGATGAGCAGGCTGGCACCCTGTCCCCACGTTGACTGGCATGGCGATTCTTTTTACAGATGCTCGGAATTCAATCAGCAACCAACAACTTTCTGGCGGGTAGTATGGATGAATCACTATAGTAATCATACCTGCAGAATTTCCTCCCCCCAAAAGGTCCTGATTCATCGGCTACTTTCCATCCCTAGACCGTCAACTCTGAATACTAGAGCTCCTTCCATCTTACTTTCCACTCCTTCCTGCCTCACTAACCACCCTCAAATCCAAAACCTAAATTATGCGGTTGCTTCCGTTTGGTTCTTCCTTCTTTCCCCCATTAAACCCTGAGCTCTTAATCCAAGACCCTAAACCCTAAACCCCTGAACCCCTAAACCCCCAGACCCCTAAACCCCCTAAACCCT